>JACEII010001925.1:0-10991 GCA_014332785.1 Antheraea mylitta | reverse complement strand
CCATCGTGCCATTCCAATGTCTGTAAATCTACTTCACCATAAAGTTCACCAATCGTAAGACTTTTCGGATTCATTATGTACTTGTGTACAATTTGATTTTCTGCACCTTCGATTCCGTTCTCATATAACCTCGTGTATGTATCACCTAGAATCTATCAAGATACGAAATTTTAATTCAGGCCTTCCAAATTGTTAACTTAGATTGTTTCATGTTAATGTTACAATTGGTGCGATTACCTAAGTATATAAGAACTCACATTTAAAATGGCAGTTTTACCCCCACCAGTAGGACCAACTAACATTACACCCCAACGCACAATCATAGTCTCGTGCAGTTGAATCACTTTGCGTATCTGACACTCTTCGATTTGCAATTTCCTCTCAAGAATAACGATTCCTAAAAGAAACGTGAAATATTTATATACGGTAGAATCCAATTGTCGATCGAAATCTTATAGTCAACTTGAGTTTCTAGCGCGATAGTCCGTCTTACATTTGTACCTGATATAATTTGATACTTGTTACGATAAGTGACCCCCATGTAACAAATTTTATAATGAATATACCTATCAGTATGTTCTAACGGATTCAATATCATTTTTAGGCTTAGTGTGTTATCGTGAAAATAAAAGTTACTTCTGTGACGTAGTACAGTATCCAGAATATAGTAAAATTTAACTTACTGATAACTTCTTCCATCGTTCCGTAATCCCTGATAGGTAAACTTACACCGGGGAACAAATCTGACAATATACCTGCGAAAAGGACAGCATCCGCTGCCAAGAACTTTGGTAAATTACTATCGTTTAACGCACATAACAGGGTCATTTCTTCGGGTTGGTCCGGATTGGCGCGTTTCAACGCTCCAGCCATCACCTGCAGATACGTATATTAAAATGAAGTGTACAACATTTTATGGCTATTGTCCATTCGGGATTGTCTTCTAGTTATGTTCTCAAACCGTTATTTGTTAAAAAAAATGCAGTATTTTATAAAGTTTCACAGATCTTAAAGAGCGGTGTATAAGGTATCGGTCCACTATATATTTGTAGAATTTTACCGTGATAGAACCCTATAGAGTAATGCAAATAAATATTCTTTGAATAGGCGACACCTGTGTTACATTGTGTTACTAAAACCTTAGAATGCTATGATCGGCCCAATATAAAACTCTTGGTACTAATATATGAATATAAATCTGAATAACTTATTACTTTCTTAGATAGTCACGGATTTTTACATGAATGAAATGGGAATTTTTGTAATTTGTGATCGCTGTCTGCCCCCGCTCAGCTAAAGTTTTTTACCCTTATCCCATGTTTGTGTAAACATTTATATTAGTACTTTTTAAACTATTCTAAGTTCCTTATTTACATGCGCTGCAGTTAACAAACCCGGAAATAAGGTACTTATATAATCTATAGAGGAATTAATGTATAGTGAGTGGTTTGCTACTAGGAAGATGGTAGTACAGTGGACATAACTCGCGCCTCACACGTCACAAAATAAGAAAATGAAAGACTCCACCACCTTCCCCTAGTGCTTCTGTAATACTTAAATGCTCCCAAAATAAAGAGTCATAGTTTGTATTAGTAAATTATACAAAGTGGATATAACGTACCAGTACACTCTTGACGGCTCTCATACCGAAATCGTAATGGTCTTGTTTTGAAAGCTGTTCGCTTGATAACTTATACATTTGCACCATCTTTTTGGCTAAACCTTTAGATGACTCAAAACCCTCGGAGTACAAAATGACTTCAGCGATGAGTGCTGTTTCAATAAAGTTACATTATACTATTAAAAATACTCTAGATTTACATGATTTTTGCTGTTACTATACTACTACACAGTTACTCTTTATTCTGTATTCTGGTGAAAATGTTAAGACCTTGCTAAGTCAATAACGTAGTCAGTTCGCGATAAAAAAAACCTTATATTATTAAAGACATATAGAATAGATATATATTCTTTTATATTATGGTCACCATTTATATTAAATTCAAGTTTAATATTATTGTTTTTTTTTTTTTAATTTTATTATTCGCCTTTCCATTCCTAAAAAGAAGGGCTCTATCTACTTTATTTTTTTAAGTGAAAGAATTAGGGTGTAAGGGTTGTCGCGTAACATCTTAAGACTTGAGACACCCACGCCAACCTCACCTGCACGAGGTGCACCCTGCTGAATAACGAACGAGGCAATGGCGAAAGCGGGGTAGTAGGGTTTTACAGGCCGACTGGGTCGCAACCACCATGTATATGGCGAAAAACCCGTCATAGTGACTCGCTTCTGCGCGTCGCGTTTCGGGATCAGCCTGTGAATATACAGTACCGGGTGACTTTCGTCATTATGGCCGGCATGACAGCGGCGACCGGCGATGGATAATCTGTTTCTCAGTGGTTGCCGATGTTTTTGGGTTGTACTATGCTTAACATCAGGCGTAATGCAGTCACTATATCGTGCGTCAATAAAAAAAAATGTAATTAATTTTGGCGACGAGTGAACTGTTGTTGTTTTCCAGAATTCTTCAAAAGGAATAAAATTAATTCGTATAACGAAAAATATTGTTATATATTCTTCAATTAAAATATTGATATATAATAACCCACTATGAGAAATATCCCGCATGATTCGATACTTTAATATCAAGTGTTTTCTATTTCACAAAGCAGCAATGTTATTATTTTTTCTATTATTAATACAAGTTCCACTATGAAGTGTCTGGTTGACATAAAAGGTTGTAAAACTTAGTTCTCTGTTCAGTTACAAGATGATAGACAGAAGTAACTTTTTAAAATAATTTGACTTTCCTCTCACCATAATCAGGTACCATCATTGAAATCGGACGAAATAATGCCTTCAAGTTGTCGGGCAATTCAGTTCTACCGGCATATCCAGGGTTCATAGTTATAAATGCAGCACATGACCGAACTAATTTTATTTCTCTTCCTTCAAACATAAATCTGAAACGGAAACGGTGTTCTGGCAACAACCTTATTTTTTCGAGAATCGGATGAGCGAGAATAGTAAAAAAAAACAATATTTTCGTCCTACTTAGGAGGATGGAAAATATAAAGTTACGTTTCGTTTTAATTATTCTATGAGTTTAAGTATTATTCATCTATACTAATATATAAAGCTGAAGAGTTTGTTTGTTTGTTTGGTTGAACGCGATAATCTCAAGAACTACAGATCCGATTTAAAAGTTTCTTTTAGTGTTAGATAGCTCATTTATCGAGGATGGCTATAGGCTACATATCATTACGTTAAAACCAATAGAATCAGCTTCTAGCACTAATAAAGAATATCTCACAATCGGGCTATTATGGAAGCTTCCGCTGCGTATTAATGTCAGTATTATATGCGTTTGCCATGGTAACATTCTATCGCAAATATTTTCATGGTTTATTTTGTGTTCCTATTCAAAAAGTTTATTCTACGTTAGTTTTGTTCCAAATTTTTTATCTGTGATATATTACGTATTATAAAAGTAAAGTGAGTGTAATTTATATTAAAATAAATATTTTTTGGTGAATACATATATCTGTGATGCTACAAATATCAACAATTGTTTTTTTTAACTCTGTCGATATGTCTGTTTTTTTTATTTGTTCCGGGTAATCTCCGAAATGACTGGACCTATTTGAACGTTTTTTTTTTTCTTAGAAATGACTACGCTTAACAGCTTCACCGGACTACAAGTAATATTTGAACGGGAATTTTACGGGCAAATAAGTAACTAATTAGCTGTTTTATTTTAGGCTAGCGGGTTTAGAAGACGTTGCCGCTGCTGACGTTGCTAATTATAAGACAAACTATACCTAAACCTTGCCCAAGAATCATTTTATATATTGGTGAAAACGACATGAAGATGCGTTCAGTAGTTTTTGATCTTATCGCGAACAGAAGTATAGACAGACGTGGAACATGACTTTATTTTAGACGATGTAGTGATAAACTGTTATCCGTGCATTCGTCCGTGTGAAATTAATCAAAACTATGTTATTCACTGTAAATATGCACGTGTGACGTGCGCTGTACTGGACTCTGAGAATAAATATAATTGTATGTGATTTAAATTATAGCAAGGTATAATAATGACTTGATTATATTGACACTATGGAGATATTATATTTAATTAACACATATTGTTCGATAATGTTTAGCTTAATGTTTTCATTACTTTTTTATATAGTGTGAGCACTGAGGGTTATATATAGTAAAAAGTTCCAGTTATGTGGCTGATGATAATCCCATCCCATTCGATTTACTATTGGTATTCACATATATAATGTACACGTTACCTGTTACAGTAGATGATGTGCGTGTGAAACTTACAAATATTTTTGAAACAGTATTCTTGTAATTTATATTAAATGTGTGATCACGATTTTAAATTTATTTAATGTATTAAAAAAAAAACGCTTGCGAAGCCGCGAGTAACAGCTAGTCTTAGATAAATTAGCAAAGCGATTGTACAGTATTACGGTACAATCAGTGATTCATTCATTTAATCCATATAATTTGAAGCAATGGTGGCTTAGTGGTTCGTGTATTGGGACATCGCGTTAATTGTCGGTCTGGTTTCGAATCCATGCAAACAAGCCGGAGCTTTCAAAGTTGGAAAATATAATGATGAAACAGTAGTAAGGTGGAAAGTTTTTTTCTAACCAGTTGGTGTGTTCCAGCAGTTGCCTTTCATAACCAATCTCTCTCTAGATTTATCCTGTTTAGCATGTTAGGACACATCGCCATCTAATATCATGTACGATTACTAAAACCTATACAGTATTAATAATAAAATATGTGATGATAAAACATAGGTTTTTAGTTCATAGGTACTGCCTTGTATACTACTTTCCACTGTAGCACTACTTTGCATATGATCATACCGTACCTTGTTTGTTTGGCGACTTTAGCATTTCTAATGGTTATAAGCTGCTGAGCTATAACTGACAATACTTCAATATCTATTCGATTAAATTCATCGAAGCAACACCACGCTCCTGAAGTTGCTAGTCCGGAAAAAAATCTACCCATCATCTTGTAATCAAGTCCTGTGAATTTAAGTTAAGAATATTAGTTCAATCGACATGTAATTAAATCTTAAATACATGTAATAATGTTTTATATAAAAGTAATAAAGATATTAGAGTTAAAGACAGACACAGATCTAGCTAAACGATTAGTTAACTCTATCGACACCTGACATTGTTAACTGCGCAAATAATTGCACCAATTTTAGGGTGAACAAGATGTTTACAGAGACAAACATTTATATTTGGTTAGAACACCAGATCGTTAAGGGCTAAACATTAATCAACATCGCGCCATTATCATGTTGTTTTATAGATACTATGATATATATGATATATGAACCCCAAGTATAACGAATCAAAAACAAGATTATAGCACTGCTTGGATGGGCAAACAAAACGCCATTTTCACAGGCATGTATATTGCTATCCCGAATCGGTGACGTGGGATTATGCGAACACATAACGTCTCGCAGGATCAGCGTCGACGCTATGGCAGTCGCATATGAAAAGGGGGAGGTAGCCGACTTACTGGGCTGCATAAGCGCATCGATGCATCAGGAGATAGTTGCCTATGAGAACAGAGGCGCTAGCCTGGACTTCTTGTTACACGAAAAGTCTCCAGGTAAAAACCCTACCTACAATACAGGAAAACCAACTTTCGATCTCGGGTACGTCGAACCAAGCGGAGCCGAACGATTACAGGCAAAAATAACATCCGAACGAGCAGAGGCCACAAAAACATCAGGAGAAGGTGAACCGCAGAAACAACTATCTTCAGAAATAACACAGATGATCATGTCTCAATCTGATAAATATACTAGTAATAAACAGCAGGAAGCAATAGACCGTCTTCGGAGGAGAGCGGTAAAGGCTAAATCCAAACCACTGCCACAGAAAACCAGATCGGACATGGGGCAAGTCATCCCACCCATTCAAATTCCTGTCACAAGACCACTGGATCACATGGAAAATGCTATACTCGAATTCAAAGCCATACTCGAAGCCACGATTAAAGTCAATACACTTACGTGTAGACAAATCCTAGAGGCCCACCATCTGGGAATCGTGGCTTTGAGAGATGCTAGATTAGAGGAAGCAGAGACGGCTATCTACAACAACGACTCTGCCCAAGTCATAGCAGGAGTAATGACGGGTAGCTACATGACCGCTTACAATTCCACCAGTGGTTTCATACTAAGGAAAGAGAACGAGACACGGGAAGCACCTCAGCCTCAGATGTTCGAAACGCCCCCGGAGGATCCAATAGTAGTAGTCGCTCGGTGCACAAGAATCATGCTGGAGAAAAAAATACTCGATAGGGTAAAAACTATCTCGAGGATTCTAAATCCAGCAGTGGTGGAAAGCACTAAAGCGACACCTAAGATCAGATGGACGAACGGTGTTCCCGGCTGTGGAAAGACTACGTGGTTGATTAAAAACTTCAATGTGGAGAGGGACGCTGTAGCGACTACCACAACCGAAGCGGCAAAAGACCTACAGGAGAAACTGATGCAGGCACACGGCAAAAAAGCAGAAAAGCGTGCACGCACCATGGCGTCCATATTAGTAAATGGTTTCAGAGAGCATGATAAACGTCCAAGGTTAATCGTGGATGAGGCGCTCATGAACCATTTCGGAGCAATCCTGACTGCCGGTCGGTTGGCGGAAGCAAGCGAAATTCTCCTCATTGGAGATATCAACCAACTACCCTATATCGACCGGGAAAATTTATTTCGGATGGTATATACCAGACCAACCGCCGTAGCCAGTATTGACAAACAGCTCACTTGCACTTACAGGAACACGATGGATGTAGCCTATGCACTGAGTCAAGTATACGACGGTATATATTCACCGAAACCGATAGTAAGATCTCTGAGCGTCAGGGGCTATCAGGGCGAACGAATACCCTCAAACACTCCCGATACTCTCTTCCTGGTACACACATAGGAGGAGAAAAAAGCCCTGATTAAAAAGGGCTCGGGGTAGGGGAAGGATCGCGCGTTCTGACAGTCCATGAATCCCAGGGACTGACCTTCAAATCGGTGATGATCCTGCAAACAAAGAGCAGAAGGGTACAAATCCACGATAGCGTTTCACATGCTATAGTGACAATATCTAGGCACACCGACACCTGTGTCTACTATACCGACGTGACTGACGACGCGATAAGTAGGTTCATTCGTCGGGCCGTGGACGCTTCGGCACAGGATATTGTGGATTACAACCTAAAAATGGCCATAAAGAATGAAAATGCAAGCGCTATAAAAACAATAACGTCATTAAAACAAAAAAAAAGTTAATAATAATTAAACAGTGAATATTTAATAAACTACTAATAATAATAATGTATATATATATATATATATATATATATATATATATATGCTCACGGATACGATTTTTACGTTAAAAAAAACTACATATAAGCAAAAAAAAGGTGCGGACCAAGAGTCTGCAAACTAAAACAAAATATATAAAAAAAACCCCAAGTATAAAGTAAGTATATCAAATATTTGATCACCTTCCGAACAATTAAACACGACACACTGTATAGCGAGAGATTTAGCTAAATCCTTTGTGGTCTCCGTTTTACCAGTTCCAGCGGGACCAGCCGGTGCTCCGCCAAGATCTAATTGCAGGGCTCCCATCAGACATAAATAGCATCTATCTGTCAATGGTGTTATTACCAGCACACCTATTGCGAGAAACTCATCAATTAATATTCGATTAATTTTCCTCTTCATATATCTGCATCAGATTCACGAATCTTCGCCGTTAGACCCAATTATATTACGTTAGGCTGTCATAACTTACACGAATATGTACTAAGATAAATAGGCGCTATTATCTAAAAGAATCAAGCACTTCATTTTATTTTATTTATATACGAATCCTAATATTCATAAAAGTCACAGTACAAAGAGCTGCTCAAATGAAACTCACTTGCGTAATAAATATAGCGACTCATATCATATAATATAATACGTCTTCTTAGAGGTATATCTAATTGTAATATCATTGGGTTATTCGTTTTAAGTCCGAACTCTGTCCCTAAGCACGTATTCAAGGTTTTGTCTGCTTTTGCGGTCAATGTATAACTAAGGAAAGCTCACTTTTTTTTCTAACTACAGTAAATCACACTTTTTATATTAATTGATATGAACAAGACAATGCAAAGACCTAGCTTGTGCATTTTAGTTTACAGGGTCAATCTCCATTGAGCGAGCGAGTGACTAATATAGAATACCACTAGCTGTTACCCGCGGCTTCGCACGCCTTTTTTAATATATTAAATCAATTTAAAATTGTGATTACACATCGAGTGTAAATTACAATAATACTATTTCAAAAATATTTGTATCACACGCACATCATCTACTGTAACAGGTAACGTGTACATTATGTATGTGAATACTAATAGTGTATCGAATGGGATGGAATTATGATCAGCCACATAAGTGGAATTTTAAACTATATATCATCCTCAGTGCTCACACTATATAAGAAAATAATGAAAATATGAAGCTACACATTATCGAACAATATTAAATAAAACAGCTAATTAGTTACTTATTTGCCTGTAAAATTCCCGTTCAAATATTACTTGTAGTCCGGTGAAGCTGTTACGCGTAGTCATTTATAAGAAAAAAAAAACATTCAAATAGGTCCAGTCGTTTCGGTGATTACCCGGAACAAATAAAAAAACAGACATATAGACAGAGTTATAAAAAATGTTGATGTTTGTAGCATCACAGATTGTATTCACCAAAAATAATTTATTTTAATATAAATTACACTCACTTTACTTTTATAATACGTAATATATCACAAATAAAAAATTGGCAACAAAACTAATGTAGAATAGAGTTTTTTAAGAGTGTTTGGCGGGATTTCAGTTTATCATGTAGTGGATTTTAAATTTTTTTTTATAATATTGTGTTACATGATTCTATATCGTGTAGAAATTGGTTGCGTATTATATAATATCGTTCTTTTATTTTGCATAAGTGAAATGAATGAAAAATAAAACCACGAAGCATTAATTCTATGGTCTTGAAGATTAAGAAGATAAAAAATTACGTTATATTATGTAGAGGATTCGGCGCTTATACCTTTACATTAACTTGGACATAGAAGAAAACTAATTATATTGACAACTTCAGAATTGGCTGTATGGATTAATTCCTTCGACTGTGTTATTGGACGAATATTATTACTACTAAACTTTCTGAATAACAACACAAAATAAACTTAAGAAATGTTTGCGATATAAACGTAACATGTATAATTAAAAATCGAAAACAAAACTAACGTAGAATAAACTTTTTTAATAGGAATACAAAATAAACCATGAAAATATTTTTGATAGAATGTTATCGCGTTACCATGGCAACGCATATAATACTGACATTAACACGCAGCGGAAGCTTCCAAAATAGCCCGATTTTGAGACATTCTTCATTAGTGCTCAGCTCCTTTTGGTTTTAACGTGATGATATGTAGCCTAGAGCCATCCTCGATAAATGAGCTATCTAACACTAAAAGAAACTTTTAAATCGGATCTGTAGTTCTTGAGATTATCGCGTTCAACCAAACAAACAAACAAACAAACAAACTCTTCAGCTTTATATATTAGTATAGATAGAAAAATTGTTACCAAAATACCTACTCCAAGCTCAATTTCCAGAATCAGTCAGTTACTTCTATTCTCTTTTTCAGTTCTTTCATCGATATCTGGATTTGACGGTCATTAAAAAATCCAGTTTTTATTAGCTTAGGAATTCGCTTGTGAACATTATTTTTCCTATGCAGTAAATTGATGAATAGTTTAATTACGTAATTAATATATAATAACAGTGGTAATAAAATCTTTTCTCCAATAGTTATTACACTAATTCTATCAACAATTAAATATTTTATAAGAACCATATATCTAGTTCTCCGTTATCCTACAAAGATAATAATTCATTCACTTCAGAATTAGTGTTTCGACGAGCAGATTATAGCGTTAATGATTAAAATCTGCTACAATCATGGTTTATATAATTAAATTCAATACTTTATATTCGATAAAAATGGACTTGAAAACAGGAATCTGCAGATATGCACGGCAACAAAACACAAGGTTTTTGTTTAGCTGTGTTATTTCTTTATTAGTTAATTCCTATCAATATTATTCATGTATAAACATGGAAATACAAATTATTATTATACGGAGCTCATCAAATCATTATTGTGTTGTAGTAAGTCCTATTGTAAGGGATAAATCTTTTAAAACACAAATAAGTACATGAAAAATAAAATGAAAACAGAAACGGTTTTTAATATTTTTTATTTGACACGCAAGCAGAAGTAGAAATTACGAACAGCACTCAAGTACCTGAAACCAAAATAGATTAATATATTATGCTATATAACTAGTTATTGGAACACAAAAGTAGTTGTTAGCTTACATGTATGCTGATTTAGTCTGTCTATTATATATTTTTTAATCAAGACAGATGGAGACAGATACAATCAATATTCCCTCCTATTCTTTGGATTACTTTCTATTAAAGAAGAATCTCTGCCTCAGAGGGTTTGGAATTCAACAAATTTTGATGCCACAAACCAAGCTTCATGTCTGATAAATTAAAGAAATCTATACTATAATAAAACTGTAACAAGTCGAAATCTGTACATTAAATATTTTTTGAAAATTTTAATCAGGATAGGCTATGTTATCGATATAGAAGCCAAAAATAATCTTTTTACAATTTTTGTCTGTCTGTCTGTCCCTATGCACAGGCATCACTCTGAAACTACTGAACCAATCTTGACGAAACTTGACATAATGATAGCTAATATTACGAGATTACATCAAATATACTTTTTGTCTCATAAAACGCCAAGGGTTCTCCAGGATAAAGGATTAAAGTCTAGAATATAAACCCGAATTACTCTGAAAG
>JACEII010001922.1:25284-35290 GCA_014332785.1 Antheraea mylitta | reverse complement strand
GGTACACATGCATGTTTCAAGAACTCATATACGTATATCTAGATAGCCTAGCTTAGGTTATCTCAGATAGGTTGCCATTTTTGCACAAAACAGGCGACAACCCAAGCCGAGGTGTGTCGTGCACCCTTGAGTTAGTCGCACAAACATCCCAGATCGGTTGAGTGCCTTTAGCGTTCGCCTCAGTAGTTCAGTGGGGCTGTAAAGACCTTTCCAGGTCAACAGCGTTTTCATTTCGAAAAAAAAAACAGCAACTGACCTAAGTGTGTGTTATCAGGTTGTATACGACATAGTCGATGCAGTCAGGATGCCAATAACACTAAGTAAATACTTACACTCTTTATTTGCCCAGAGTTACGGCTTACAGTACAATTTACAATGGAATGCGTAGATAACACCGACATCTTGCCTTTTATAGAACGAGCTATATAATTTATAAGACGAACTATGTAACTCAAACCAATTACCATCTACTTATAATTCTGCTAAATGTTTTAAGTAACACAAAGATAATAATAAATGAACAAATTAATATTATTTACGTACATCAATTCTATATAAAATCATTGTTATATCATTGTCATTTATGTATCTGAAATATGTGTATGTGTGTAGAGTAGAGACATCTAGCCCTTTATAGGTCAAACTATTGAAGTCAAAGCAATTACTATTATTATAATAAAACTAATGTTGTGCAAGTAATTAATGTATAACAATATCAATTCCTATTGAGATGACTCATTGAAATCTATATAATTATAATAATTCTCATTTATGTATCTTTAATAAAATGGCGTTAGTGTTAATGTGTCTCTCTTATATGTTGGCGCTTGGCGCTAGTATCAATGCGTATCTCTAATATGTAGCGCTAGTATCTCAGGTCGAATGACGAGCGGTACCGGAAGTGGGTAGCTAACACTCGGCCATCCTGAATCAGCCGTGTCCCACGGCGTTTACCGTCTATACCCCGTAGATCCGTAATCTGAAAATACATAATAACACGAGTAACTTGCTTTATAACGCCGACAACATCACATGTACATAACATCAGTATTCACATGTACATAACATTAGTATTCACATGTACATAACATGATGTATTCACATGTACATAACATCATGTATTCACATGTAAATATCATGTATTCACATGTATATAACATCACTATTAACATGTACATAACATCAGTATTAACATGTACATAACATCAGTATTCACAAGTACATAACAGTACATATCATAATCACATACATACACATGTACATAACATCAGAGGTATCCGGCGCTCACACAGTATCAGAATCAAAATATCCTTTTAGTTTAAGCCCTGAGAGGACGCTATGAATATCAGTGCTACAACCGGTTTGAAAAACAACCACACAAATTTTTAAAGAAGCACAGAGAGGAGCTCATTTCCAGACGTTCATATAATCGTTCGAAATCAAAATCCTTTGCATAATTGGTCCACCCTATAATAGCCTTTAGATATTAAAACCCCCTCGACATGAACTCACTATCCGTCAAATCGGTCACCTTTTTTTGGGAATTTTTAAACCCTAACACTTCTATAAAAATGAACTGTTTTTGAACTTAGTTAGCCCGAAGCATGGAATGACCAACTTGTTTTTAGTATTTGAGTTTTTGCGGACATACATTATATTATCAAAAATATATTGGAAGGTCATCATAGTTAAGATACCGAACTTGGTTAATGATTAGTGAGGCTCCATATTATGTAGGGTTACAACACATCGGTACAGCAATCACTTCGAGATACTTCTCGAGTCGAATGACGAGCGATACCGGAAGTGGGTAGCTAACATGTGTCTTACTTTCATACATAAAACTATATTACTGAGTACTACTATCCATAAGGTTTTTAGCTACATAGGCAAGATGTTATGCGTGATCTGGTTATCTTTGTCGATCCAAAATTGCTTTGCGACGTCATCATCATGTTTTAATGTAAGAATAAGCGGACAATGGTTAACACGATCAAAAGCCTTAGACTGATCGCAGAATATTCTGATTGCGTCCTATGAATTCTCCCAGGCTCCCAGTATATAACCTATAAGCATTGCATCAGCGTCAGTAGTAGATTTCGATTTCGTGAAACCAAGCTGTCGACCTTTCAGAAACGTATGCGTATTGAAATAATCTACCGATTGTCTAAACATGATCTTTTGAAAAAATTCGCTTAACGAGGAAGTATAGACATAGGTCCATAGTTTCCAAGACTCTTGCTAGGTGGTAGAGCCACGCTATTACTGGTTTCAGCATGAATGGGTCGGCTCGGCTCGGGTAGTACCACCCCTCTCACAGAAAACCGACATGAAATAACAGTGCTTGCATTGTTGTCTTTTTTTTTTTTTTTCGGCCAGTGAGAGCGCCGGAGGCCCACCTCCCTGCCTCTTTCCTCCTCTCCCTTTCTTTCCCCTACCCCCTCTTCCATATACAGGCTGGCAACGTACTTGCGAATTCCCTAATGTCGCTAGTGTCTATGGACGGTGGAGATACTTAACATCACGTGACCCACCAATTCGTTTGGAGATTCGCCTACGCCGCCGACGTAGTGCACGAATCCTTAGTCCGCGCTCGCGTTGGTTGTACCTGTCCAGCAACCAACGTTACTTAGAAATCTTAAGTAAGAGATATCCCGGTGTCGCCACGGCGCACTCAGGATTGCACCGCGGCGTATTAACATTGATAGCATCGAGTCACCATGCTGAGCAACGCTGGTGACAAGAAGCACAAAGGCACTTCTCAGGGCCAACCGACGACCCCAAGCACGAACACGGACACCGAACCCGCACAACTGACGACCCGGCCTACGCCCACGATTCACGAACCTGCCAACCAGACGACCCCCGCAACGCCTACTGGACTTTCCCGCGTCGAGTACCGCTCGCCGCCTGCATCACCGGCAGACGAAGCGATACCTACGCCCGCCCCCGCAAGGAGCCAGACAACCGCAGAAGTCCCGAGCGCGACTGAAGCGACAGTCGACTCCACCTTGCTGGAAGAATACGAGCGCGACCTCAAAACGGTTGCCCTGCACCTGCTAACAGATTCCTTCTCAGATAAATTAAAGAGGTGGATGACTCTTTATCTGAGAATCCAAGAAGCTTAATTCCAGCAAGCCGCCCCCGCACTGAGAGATCAGAGAGCACTAGAACTAGCCAAGAACGGGTTTTTAAACCCCCCCGATATTTTAAGACCCGCCCTCGACATAAGCCCGCTCGGAAGGGCCAACCGGCGAGGCAGAGACGAGGACGAAGACGACTCCCCCGAGGAAAGAAATGTCCGCACTCGCACAGAATCCTTATCAAGCAAGGAAAAAGAAAACCTCGCAAAAGCGCCAATAATAACAAAGCCGATGCCACTGAGGTCCATGACTGCCCCCGCACCTCCCCGGAGAATTATAACGAGATCTCCGGCCAAAACAACCCCAACGCCACAGATGACAACCCCCACAGGAACCACTACGAAAATCATTGCCCGAAAAGTTCCTGCAACAACAAAAGCACCGGCGAGCGAGACAGAAACAAAACAAAGGTCCTCGTGCCGGTATAGCTCGTCGAAAACCTATGCAGTAGCGACATCTGCGCCGAAACCAACGCAGCAAAGTTTCGTCGATAGAGAGAGACAACCGATGCAAAGAAGCGAGACACAAGACGGCCATACCGAGGCGAGAGCCGCGCCCGGTACATCGGCCGCAACAGAGACAGCCAATCAGAACACTGCGTCTACATCACAGACTGCGGAACCCCAAAAAAGGGCGAAATATCCGCCCCTTGTCGAGAGATTTCCTAATGGTACAACACATCTCGCGAACATAGCAAGCGTCCTAAACAGAGCACCTAATGCACGCCTCTTCGGCGCGGGGGTGCGATTTTTGCCTGAGGACGACAAGGAATACCGCATAATTCAGGAATACCTCAGCAACTTAGAGAAAACAGAAAAAATAGCATGGTTTTCTTACTCTATGCCCGCCGACATGAACGTCAGAGTCGCAATTAGAGGTCTCCTTTGCGAAACGACTCCTGACGAGATCACAGAAGCTCTACGAAGCAAAGGGTTCGAGCCGGAAAACGTAAGAAATATCCAGGCGTGAGGCGACCGCCCCGGAAATATTTTTTACGTCGCACTTAAGAGAACACCCGACCTGATCCCGGCGATCTACAATGTTACCGAGCTACTGAACATGAAGGGGATCAAAATTGAGGCCTAGCGCGGGCAGACTGGACCCGCCCAGTGCCACAGATGTCAGCACTTCCGGCACAGCTCCCACAACTGCCATCGCAAGCAAGCGTGCGTACGTTGTGGCGGGCCACACTTCGCATCGGATTGCGACCGCGCCCTCAACCAACCGGCAACCTGTGTGAACTGTGGAGGGCCTCACCCTGCCAACCACTCCCAGTGCCCGGTTAGGAAAAGAGAGGCCAGAAACAAGAAAGCCAGCACCGTGGCCAGAACCGGCCGAAAAGGTCATTCGCTCCCCGAACGCAATGACGTCATTGAGGCGGCACCGACGTCATTAATGGCGCCGGCAAACCAACCAACGCAGCGTGGGAAGGGAGCCGCTACTAAAAAGCGTCAAAAGAGAAAACCTAAAACACAAAAGAAGCCCGAAGCAAACGTCCAGCTCTCACAACAGTTGGAAGTATTAACACAGACGATAGAAGTCATTAAAGGCATTCTCACCGTGCAGGACGGCGCAGGAAGCCAACTTGCTGCTCTCAGAGGTCTAACCAACATGCTAGCCGTCAATGGATAGTACACCTCTGAGAGTAGCACACTGGAATGCCCACTCCCTAACGGGCAAAAGAAAACTTGTAATACACTTCCTCCGAGAACACCGAATCGACATCATGCTGATCTCGGAAACGTTCCTCAAGGAATCGGAAGTACTCAAGATACCATCATGTGCCATCTACAGAAAAGACGAAACGACGGCCACCGGCACTGCCTACAGGGGGCTGGCAGTAATTGTCAGAAACAAGATTGTTCACCAGCACATCCCTCATAAGCATTACCAGTCTTTATATGCTCTGGGAGTGCTGGTGAACCTCGCTGGCCGCAACATAAGACTATTCGCCGCCTACAGACCTCCCTCGAACCTCAGAATCGGCACGATCGAAGCCGACTTGGAAGATCTCCTTAACACGTCACCTGAGCCGACGATAATTGCCTGTGACTTTAATCTCACAAACACGCACTGGAACTCCACACGGACGTTATCTCTGGGCCGGCGAATTCTCAAACACTCAGAAGACAACAACTATGAGATCGTCGGCCCGGACGCGCCCACGCAATATACCAGTACGTCGAGCGAGGTGCTAGACATAGTGATGTACAAAGGTCTCAACAACCCGCCCACGCAGACGGTCCTTCCCGACCTTCCGTCCGACCACAGGCCGGTAGTACTCGAGTTCTGCGCGTCACCAGTGCGAATCGAGTTTCCTGCACCGCGCCGTGAGGTCCATTGGGAACGATTTCAGGAAGAACTCGAAAACCAAACGCCTACACATCGTACGACATCCGCCGATGACGTCGAAAATTTGACACAAAGTATCACGAGTTGCCTCCAAAGCGCCATGGAAGCGTCCTCGAGTGTCATGAGACAGAGGGACAGGAGACCACCCCTCCCCCGACGCATAAGAGACCTCATCGCCGAAAAAAGAAGATTACAAGTTCAATGGCAGAATACCCGCTGTCCGAGTTTGAAAACACAACTCAACTCGATGATAGCGCTCGTTAAGCTCGCACTAGACGACCATGCGGCCGAATCATGGGACGCACATGTCGAGAGCATAGGAGACAACCCCCCCTCGGTACATCGCTTGTGCCGCACTCTATCCTCGGCACCGAGAAAACCGCACCCACTCAAAGGGGAAGACGGCTATTCTAAATTTATCGCGCAATACAGGGCGGAGATATTTGCTAAACACTTAGCAAAACAATTCACCCCCAACCCTGTCACGGACCACCTACACTACTCAGAAATCATGCGCTACCAGAGAACCCAGAGAGCGGTGGAATCAGAGCCCGAAACCAACCGGCTCTTTGTCACTCCGCGCGAAGTACAGCGCGCAATATTGAAAACCAAGCCCAAAAAAGCCCCGGGCCCAGATGGAGTTACAAACTCAATGTTGCGTCACGCGCCGTATAAAACCGTCGCGGCGCTGACGCGACTCTTTAATGGCATACTCCGCACGAATCACTTCCCCAGAGGGTGGAAACTGGGAACGGTGATAATGATTCCCGAGCCTGCTAAAAACCTGAGCAATCCAGAGGGATACAGACCCATCACATTACTCAGCACGTTGTCAAAGATATTTGAAATACTCGTGCTGAGAATGTTGAAACCACACGTGCAACTCCGTGATGAGCAACACGGATTCAGAGAAGAGCACTCTACCACGCTGCAGCTTAATAGAGTTCTAAACGCCATTGTCGAGGGCCATAACCGAGCACAACACGCCGCCATGGTGCTTATCGATGTAGAGAAAGCCTTCGACAAAGTGTGGCACGAGGGCTTACTCTACAAGCTAGCAACACAGACGACCATTCCTGCACAACTGCTCGTATTAATAAACTCATTTCTAGAGGACCGAAGGATACACGTAAAAGATGAAAACCACACATCGACCGAAATAGCGGTAAAAGCGGGCGTGCCACAAAGCAGCTGCCTCTCGCCGCTATTATACGCGGCCTACACAAACGACATCCCCGTGATAGGCAAAGCGAACATAGCCTTGTTCGCTAAGGACGCGGCCTACTGGGCGACTTCCATCAACCGCAAGAGAACCGCGTCGATATTACAACCGACGTTCGACGCTCTACCCGATTGGTTCAGCAAGTGACGACTGAATATAAACGTCGGGAAGACACAAGCCTTCCAGCCCAGATACGCAAAGCAGCCAGTACCCCCTCTCACACTCCCGGGGTAACCACTTTCATGGAGGTCAGAGGTGAAATACCTCGGAGTCACAATTGACCGGGGGCTGACATTCAGACAGCACATTGAAGACAACATCGCACGAGCGATGGAGGCGAGGAGAGTGCTGTACCCGATGTTTTCCTCTAGACTTCCCTTTCATACCAAACTAGGCCTCTATAAGACGTACGTGAGGTCACGACTCACGTACGCAGCCCCGGCTTGGTTCGGTTGCGTGTCAGAATACCTTAAACGCAGATTACGAGCCCAACAAAGCCAGACGCTGAGAACGATTGTCGGGGCACCACGATACGTGAGAAACACGACGATCGCTCGCGATCTGAGAATAGAGAGCCCAGATGATTTCATATGCAGACACATCGAAGTGGATACACCTCCGGAACATCGCTCCGTTACACGCTCGACCACCTGAGGAATCTATTTACCCGAGAAAGCGAGACAAAAAACAGGCGCGAACACTTGTTCGCTCACTCGNTGAAGGTTATTTTAAATTGTGTTCAAATAGACAGATGTGCGAGATACACTGTTCTGTAGAACAATCTTATTTTTACAGTATCACAATAATTAGACTAAGTGTATGTCTAGCCGAGGCGATTTGAGCGCGATTCGACTCGCGAGATCCTGAGATAATTGAGCTACATATATCTCATCCAGATGGTGCCCCGCGTTTCCTAATTGGCGCGTAAAACGTGGGCAATGCAGTAATCCGTTGATAATAAAACCTTGCTAGATCAAAAGCGTAGTCAGTTCGAGAAAAAAAAAAAGCGTGCAATGAACGGGACTCTCGGCTCGCACGTTTTACGCGCGAACGCCGCGCGTCTCTTCCTATCTATGTCTCATTGACATCTATATGAATTCTGAAGAAAAAGCTGAGTCCGATTTGTGTCGCCGCACGCTTCGGACGTACGCTCGCAGTCAAGTGACCGTTATTTTTTCGTAATATTTTCGTGAGTTCGATTGTTCGTTTCGTGAGTTCGATTGTTCATCGGCTGCGTGTCTCGGGCTTCGTGCTTCGTTTCGCGTCGTCACTTACTGCGTTCGTCGCGATTCTGTCCGGTTTTTTGAAGAACGGAATATCAATCGTAGGCGCTCCATTTTGAGCGTGTCAAATTGCACTTTTTAGTGCAAACCCGGGCTGCAAGTCCAGTCGTCTGGCCAACCGCCGAAAACCTCCCGGTGCCAACGCAAGGTGGTTGGAGCGCCCTACCCGCTCGCCGTAGGCCCCGCGGCCTACTGCACTGGTAGACGGGCCTGGGTAGCTAGGCCTTGGCGAGGTCGCCTAGTCTAGTCCAGGTGTCTCCCTCCCACCCTGCCTTTCCCCTTATTCCATCCCCGGGTGTCTGTTTGGGCGTAGCCCGGTTTACCGGCCTGCGTCCTCGGCCTCGGGCTTGTCAGGGCCTCCCCCTAGGAAAGTTAGGATCCCCCTGTGAGGCATTGCACATTCGCCCACAGTTTCTCTTGGCCCGGGCTCGGGATAGCCCGTTAGTTTACTCGTTGGCGTGCCCCCCTGCCCTTAAGGCAGAGAGGTTGTTCTCGCGGCCCCTCCCTCTTGGTCCACCGCGATGGACCCGCATCAAGCAGAAGTTAGGCTTCGTCTCAGCCTCCGTGAGATGGGATTAGACGAAAACGCAATTAATAAAGCCGTCATTAAAACGTTTCGGCCCTCCGAGGGCGCCGTAATTAGCTCAATACCGACCGCGAACTCTTTCGATACTCTATCGCCGCAATCGCCTCTCGAGGCCCCGATCTCCAGCTCGGAGTCCGAATCCGAGATGGAGTTAGACGAATCGACGTCTGATTCGTCCGCGTCCGCGACGACCACGACCCCCGCGACCCCCGCGCCTTCAGCGCAGATAGACGGAGACGGGTATACGACCGTCTCATACAATAGACGCCGCCCGGCTAGCCCGACGGATTCGGGTCCCGTAGGCCACAAAAAAGTAGCCAATATCGAGGGCGCGCGCGTACCGTCGACCGAATCTATACCGCCGCGAAAACAGACCGGCAACAATAACAATAGTTCTGTCTCGCTCACTCCGTCCGCAGCTAGGAAGCCGCGCTCGCCGCCGCCTGTTACGATACAGGATAAGTCCAAATGGACCGCGATTTCGAATAGTTTGAAAACGCGAAACATTAATTATACAAACGCGCTCAGTACTCCGGCGGGTATTCGTGTCACATGTCCTACGTCGGACGACCACCGCGCGTTGATTCGATTTTTAACCGAAATGAAACTCGCGTACTTTACTTACGCGTTAGAAGAGGAGCGCCTCCTGCGTGTCGTGCTTCGCCGCGTCCCGGCCGAAATCTCGGTCGAGGAAGTCACTCTCTCCCTTAAGGAGAATAACTACCCAGTGCGTGAGGTACATCGTATGTACCACCCACGCACTCGCGCCCCGTACAATATGGTTCTGGCCATCCTCGACCGGTCGCAGGAGGGCAAGGCCATTTTCTCTCTTACGTCTGTGTGTGGCCTCAACGGGATCACCGTTGAGCCTCCACGCAAGACCCACATTCCTTCGCAGTGTCATAACTGCCAAAGTTATGGCCACTCCGCGAAGAATTGTCATCTTCGCCCCAGGTGCGTCAAGTGCCTGGGAGACCACGCCACGAAGGAGTGCGAGCGCGCTCCTGGCACTCCCGACCCTCCCAGTTGTGTGCTCTGCGGTAACGCGGGTCACCCCGCGAACTATCGCGGATGTCCCCGCGCGCCGCGCACACAACGCCCTCGTCAGGCGAGGCAGGCGCCCAGGGCGTCTGCACCCGCCGCCCGCCGTCCGCCTCCACCTCTCATGTCCGTGGAGGCCTTCCCGGGCCTGCCGGGCGCTTCCCGCGCCCCGGTAGCGCCCGCGCCCACACCGCGCTCGCCACCCTCTGTGCCGCGCGCGGCCCAACCTGGGCGGGCCCCTATGGCCCCCTGGGCCCCCAGACTCCAGCCTCAGGCCTCTTCAAGGCATCTGGCGCCGCCACCTAAGGCGACTCAGGCTCCACCATCGTCATCTCTGTCGGACAAGTTCGACTGGATGGAGCAACTTCTCATTGAGCAC
>JACEII010001918.1:0-13736 GCA_014332785.1 Antheraea mylitta | reverse complement strand
ACGGTTCAAACTTACCTCGGGAGCGTCTCGAGCCGATTGTATGATAGATCTAGTAAGGTGAGCTGCACCGATTCATTAAACAGATCTTTCGGTAACTCCGTCAAGTTACATCCAGACAGTCGTAGTGTTTTTAGTTGCGTTGTATTTGCCAGCAGGCGTGTTGGAAGCGGCGCCAGTGGTACTCGACGCATTGATAGCTCTGACAATACCGGGCAGCGTGCGATCCACCAGTCCCGCAGTAGTGTCTGCTGCCGTGATACACTGTCCATCAGGCTCAATTGCTTTAGCGCACCACACTCTACCCAAGGTTGAGGCTGCGTCTCGTTCCAGTAGTCTATACGCAGCGTGCTTAATGAGCGGAGGCTCGTAATGCCCTCCACGCTCGAGTTGGGCGACGATAGGGCCAAAGACTCAAGATTTATAGCGCCAGTCACGTTCACAAACGTAGTGCCCTTCTCGCGTACTGATAATTGTTGCAATCTAGATATTTCGGCTGGCATCACGAGTTTTGTTCCTGTAAACCAGAGTCGAAGAGAGCGGAGACTAGTGGTTAGTAGTTCCAGTGCAGCACCTGGGTGCACATGTGTGAGGATTAGCTTTTGCAGAGCCGGTAGAGGACGTAAAATGTGAGGCGGTAGGAAGGTAGCGTCAGTTTGTAATCCACTCAGTTCAAGGTGTATCAACGATTCGAGTCCCTCAAAGTGATCGTCTCGTAGCGGCGGTGCTGCAGGCAACTCGTCCAGTACGAGTTTATCCGCGACAGACACGTTTAGCGCTGCGAGTACGTGCGCGTAAGGCTGGGCAGGTGGCGCGCACGACCGCAGCAGAACACTGCGTACGCGCACGAGCTCCGTGAAGCGCGGCAAGGCGGGGTGCTCGCTCGAATGGCTCACGCTGTCGCAGTGCATCTCGAAGGAGGATCCAACCATGTAGTTAATGTACACGTTACGTCCTGTACAAATGCTATTCTTTAGTGAGGGTACATTGACATGTCATTTTCGAATATGTCCAGAACTTTATACAATAATTGAGTTATTATGATCTACTTACTAAAGAAAATGTCGCACTCTTATTCGTAGTAACATAACATAACATATGGTCTAGCTCAGTTGGTGCACGGCGCTTTTCGAATAGTGACACGTATAAGTACTAAGTTTTGCACAGTTTGAGAAGAAAATAAAAACCTAGCTAAGACCTTTCATGACAAATTAATTATGTTCTGTTGAACCCCTTACTGCATGAATTATTACATGTAACTTGAGTATATTTTATTCATTGTGATTGCGCGGCGAAGAGCTGTGGTGGCTATATATTTATATTCCTAATATTATGAAAGGCTGTAATTATGCATTATAAAGGATTATTAAAAAGTTCAAATGTGCATATTGTATTGAAAGTGTTAGCAGCTCTAAATAAACTTATCGGACACACCATCATAATTATAGAATATATTCCTCGTAGTGAAGTTCTACAGAATAAATTTATATATAATATTTTGATACATCATCGCAATTGAAAAATTCTAGCCTTAACATACTTCATTATGGTAATCGCAGTGAAGTATTTCATCCCGACTGAAGTATTTGTAAATTTAAATCAATAGGTATTCAGAGAATTAGCAAACAATATTGAACCATAAAATTCGAGATATAACAAATCAATACACAAAAATTAAAATACAATAATAGCCCAGTCAACAAAGACATTCAAGGTAACATTAATTCGCACAAAGCTGAAAATTGACATGAATGTTGGGAACACTATTACAAATAATTTGTCAAAAGTCCCCATCGATCCGAAGCGTGCAAAGAAAAATATTCAAGGTCAACTGTTGCAAAAATCGTTTTTTTTATTGTAGCACGGCAAAATGACTGCACTATGCCTGATGGTAAACATAGTGCAATCCAAAAATAATAGCGACCACCGATTGACACACTATCCATCGCCGGTCGCCACTATCATGCCGGCCTGCAAAAAGCTGGATATGCACAGGCTGATCCCGAAACGCGACCCGCAGAATCGAATCACTATTACGGGCTTTTTCGCCATATATATGGTGGTTGCGACCCAGTCAGGCTGTAAAACTCTACCACCCCGCTATCACCATTGCCTCGTCCGTTATTTAGCAGGGTGCACCGCGTGCAGGTGAGGTTGGCTTGGTGTCTCAATGTTATTTGACACCCCTTATACCCAAAAATTTTTCGCATTTTCCAGCCAAACGGTAAGTTTTATCATAAAAATAGATAAGACAAAAATTATTCGTCATACAATTATCTATAAAAATTGTTCATACACTTTTTTCCCTAAGAATCACCATTTCGAAGGTATAGCGATGCAAAAAGTGAAAAAGTTATGTTCTTCATAAGATGTACACGTTTCCACGCCACCCGTGAGGTAGTGCACTTGGCGCTTTTTTTAACGTGGTTCCCCGGTAGGCTTGAGTTATAATATTGTATCGAATTAAAAATAGTACTATTGAAAATGATGAAAGAGGTGTAATTAATTTGGGAAAATTATTCGTCTGATTGATAATCATCTAATGGAACTTCAACCATGCCGTCTTTTTTTTCTTCTTCCTGCTGGATACAAGTAAATTGTTCAAAGAGCGATGCAGCAGATGTCTCCTCACATATATCGTAAGAACCATTTTCTACTGGCGATTCTACACTGGGGCACGATTGGCCTCGACAACTGATATATGTTATTGAACAAAACAATCCAACTTTTTTGCAGCCGCATTTAACATTACACCCTGTTTTGCAATTATAAAAAAATCGTATTGAGAAGTTTTTCCGATGCAGGTGGGAGTAAGGTCTGAACTGGTTCCAATATATTGTCAATTAAATTCCAATAATAAACCGGAAATAGATGCTTGTAGGTACACAAGTATATGTACAAAATGACAGCATGTTGTAGCGGCCAGTCAAGCAGTCATTGTTACGCTCGGCACGGAGACGCACGCGCGTAATAAACCAGTTGCCGTGCATTGCGTCTATTATTCAATTTCCCCAGTAATCAATAATAAGAAGACAGACAATAACAGTATACTATACAATACAGAAGACTAAGTACACCAGTGGTGACCCCTGTGAATTTTTCATTATCGGGAATTCGGATAAATTGTGAACGTGCCTACAGTACTCGTATAGTTAAAACGACGAAAGCACACAATATGTTGATGAGCAGAAGCAGAGGTTGGAGGAAGACAAGCTAATTGTAATAGTTTTTTGTTATGAGCATTTTTTACAAAAGATAAATATCGAAACTTATCTAAGCACATAATTTTTTTAGAGCCCCGTATACAGAAAGAAGGAAGAGAATTCTGTTGGTGATTACTGCTTGTGGAGTAGAGGTATTTTTTTTAAAAACGTCAGTTCATATCCATAGAGCTGTATAATATGTATGTACACGTCACGAAAACTAATATTTATACTTGTACTAGCTGACCCGCGCACCTTCGTCTGCGCCAAGTTTGTTATTACCGGTTCCAATTTTATTTTCAAAAGCGAAAGACCTTAAAAAACCTAGACCTCGACTATAGCGATACCTACCGGGTCCAATTGTGACTCCAGACTATCTTATATATCTATTGACAAAAGATGTATTCCCGGTATCCCCTGGGTTGCTCCTCTGGCCCTCACCTACGCAATAATTTTACCGCTTATAGTTTTTATTTCCCATTATCTTTTAACCAACTCCATCAGTTAAAATGCTGTGTAAAGTTAAATTTACCTCCATAAAATTTTCAGTTTGATTTTACTATTTATTTCAATAAAAAATTATAAGGTATACATGGAATCTGTAAACTTCAACTACACCTTTTTAATAATGGAGTTTTATAGATACGAACTATATAATTTAGTTTTTCCCGATTAGGCCACTAAAATACACTAAGACAAACACAACACTTACAGCTATTATGTCTTAAATAAACATACATTTAAACATATACAATTAGGCAGAATATCGACAGAAGAAGAAAATATGCCTTGGTTAAAATTAGACAAACGTACTATACTATTAGGTAAAATATCATACAATACACTAAATTAGGGCCATTGAAAGAAATTTGCTTTAGAGTGCCTTCATCAAACCCAGATTCACATATTGAGTTGTCCCTGATTCTGAGATGGCCTGGAGAGCACACCTCTACTGATAAATCCTGATAAAGCCTACATATAGTAGACTCAGCAAACTTGCACACTCACGAATCTTATAAAGCCATAGCATACTCGGTATGTTATCCTGAATGGAAGCATATGAGATGCCACTAATTTGGTTATATACATTCTAGTTTGAGTTCCATGATGCAAGCAGATCAGTCTTATTTAGAGAAATCCTGAACATAGGTTTTATAGTGATTAAATATCGTCTTTATAGCTTCTTTGGCAAGAAGATCAACAGCCTCAGTACCCTAGATCTCATTATATTCTGGTATCCATGCCAGAACTACAGAAATTCCTTAACAAAGTCATTGATTCAAATGAAATTTAATAATTAGGATAACTGAGAGCTTTAAAAAAAGCCGGACTATGCTGAATATTTTGTAAGCAATGGAGAGAATATGTCAATAGGATAGTTTGATCTCATTTATATGATAGTAGGTATTTGATAGCTTCTATTATAGTCACTACTTCAGATGTGTAGGTGGAAGATAAAGAAGAATATCTATTACCTCTTTATATTATTAGTGTAGATAAAAACGATATACATATATAATGTCTCACATTGTCATATAAATAAATATATCATTGCGAGCATCCGGCTACATGAATATTATTGCCGAATGTCGTGAAGTAAAAAAAGTTAGAAACTTAGCGTAAATCATTTTGACCTAATATGTAGCTAATTTGGAAGCAGAGAGGTTTAATGCTTTTTATATTTAATTGAAATATGCCAAAATAATATCGAAATGTGGTGTCAAAAGTTTCAATAACAACAAAAACTCTTTCATTAATTAAGGCAAACAATTTCATACACTCATACTAATCAATTGTACTAAATTAAAACACGAAATAAAATATATAAAAGGTTCCATATTAATAAGTATTTTAGTAACTATCTACCTGCCTAAATACAACAAATAAAAAAACAAAATGCAACATTGTGGAAGATTTTTAGAAACTACCTGAAATTATTAATGTAAGTAACGTATTTCAGTTAATAAGCATTAAAACTGAATCCATATAAATAACTTTCGAATTATCCTATTGCACGTCACAATCATTTTAGAAGACATAATGAGTATTCTGGGTTTCCGTTCTGTTACATCCCAAAGGGTTTTCGATTAAAACTTCTTTTGCGACTTGACTTTTTCCGACATTTCCATCATATATATTAAAGCTTGACATATTATATACCAAAACGCTCCTTGCAAACGACTTTATTCACTGATCACCGCATGAAGATCCATTCAGTAGTTTTTGAGTTTATCGCGAACAGACAAACGGATTATTATGAGTTTTACACGAATAGATAAAGTGATTCATGATGAAGGTTTTTGTATATAATTTGTGATTGGTTTTTTATAATCAGAGTAGGACAACATATGCCAGTCTCGCTAGTAAATAATAAATTGATATTTTTTTTATCGTTAAACACATTAAAAGTTGAGTAAGTATAAGAAAATGCCTGCCAAATAGATTAAACAACAGTTTCACTCAATTCACGTGGGTGAAGCAGCGGGTAACAACTAATTTCTTGTAATTTAAAATCAGCCGTACAAAATTTTGTACGCACTGCGTTGTGGTACACAGAAAATGCAAAATAAACCTAGTTGGTTTTAGTAAATTTGTAGTCCGGTGAAGCTGTTAAAACCTTGCTGGGTCTATAACGTAGTGAAATCGAGAAAAAAAATTAGTAAATGATTCACGTATGGAAGAAATTTGGTTAAAACGATCCTAGCGCCATCTATTATGAAGTAACATCAATAATTTCGTTTTGTTTGAAGTACGAATAACCGTTGAATCATTTGGATATTGTTAATTAAAAAAGTACTAAAATATACTACTGGAAGGTCAGGAAGATGTAAATTTGGGATCATATATATGTTAATAAGAAAAAACATCACATAATAAGAAATCTGGATAGGGACACCGTAATCACCTAGAAGCATAAAATGTACTTTATGACCTATTCTCATACCTACCAAATATACCTCAAAAATTTTAAAAATTGGTCTAGTCATTTTAGAGGAATTCAAAAACTAACACGGAAGATAAGAATGTGCATGAAACCTATTTAAATTGATAATTATTAATATTGTATACGTCTAAAAGCTTTAGAATTTTATNTCACCCTTTTTTAGAACATATAATGAGTGTACTGGGCTATCCTTAAAAAGTAGATATATGCCCTCACAGACTTTTTTGTAGATCTACATTATCTCTGTTGTGTCATTATTTACACCTGGCTAAAAACAAAAAGAAAAATGTGTCGTGTCATTGTCATTATATTACGTTGTCAATACATTTTGCAATGGACGTCACGGTCTTTTATTTTAACCTATACAAACAAAAGTAAATCTTATTACATTTACATACATTGTTATAAATGTCAAAAGGATTATGCAGCGTTTTCTATGAAAATTCTCAAGCGGTTTGACTTTTTCCGACTTGTCCCACAATTATCGTTATATTTCAACCAATATATATAAAACCTTGACGAATTTATATACTAAAACGTTCCTCATGAATTGCTTTATCTACTGGTGAAAAGGGTAGGAAGATCCGTTCAGTAGTTTTTGAGTTTATCGCGAACAGACAGACAGACAGACAGACGCGGCGGGGGACTTAGTTTTATGCTGTGTAATAAAGATATTACAATATTTACCTATTATTTATGTTCTACTTTTTGTTATATTTGATGTAATAGTACTAAAATAAATTATAGTTTCTTAAGGTCATACTCACTCAAAAAACGTATAACTAAACGTAAATATGTATACGTAATAGACAAAAACATCGAATTTGTGTTCACTTATGTAGCCCCTTAGTGCCCGATCAAGCCTTAATTTGTCACCATTTTCATGGAGAGTAGTATTGTGGTAACTGGATCGTAGTCTAGGTAATAAGTAAGCTAGGTAAGGTAATAGCTAGTCATCAAGTTTGTGCTTTGATGTTTAGTCTCTTAGTGTGGGAGCAAGATTTCAATTTTTTAATGTTTGGTGAAAACAGTATTTATGATAACTGAATCTTAGTATAGTACTTACAGTTAGAAACAATAAGTTTGCACTTAAAAGCTTAGTGTCAGCTAAATGTTTCATATCTTAGGACCAGGGTATGTGAGAGCTATTTCGTGATAAAAGAATTTTAATATTAATAATAGCTAGACGCTTGAAGTTTGCGCTCTGAAGTTGACTCTTGTCGTATCAGATAAGAGTATAATTTCACATAGACCGAGTAGCTGTATCAAGATAAAAAAAATTTTGGTACTTATAATCGCTAAAAACCTCGAATTTGCGATCAGTGGTCTAGGCTCATAGATCAATGTTTCATTTTATGGATCAGATGCGTAGCTGTGTCATGATAATTGAACTTTAGTAGTCATAGTAGCTACAATCATCAGGTTTGGGTTCAGATGTTTAGTCTCACACTATCTGATGAAAGTTTCATTTCTCATGCGTAGATACGCTAGCTGCGTAAGCGTATCTTTGTCGCGCAAAATTTTTGAATAGTATAGAGTAACTAGAAATATAGAGTTTATGCTGAAAAGTATCATAGTGTCTTATTAATGTTTAATTCCTCATGGACTAGACGAGTGGCTATATGGTGGTAACTGAATTTTAGTACATATAGATATTAGCTACAAACATTGAGTATGTGCTCAGAGATTTAGATATGAGAATTTTTAAATTAGCGTTTGCTTCTGTATCAAAAATAATTTTGTGAACAACATACTACAAATCACCTGAATGTAAGTTGTAATACCTGTAGCACAACGGGCAGCATATAATGATCTTTGTGTAAAACGAACCCTAATTCCACCGACAAACTTTGCATCTCTATTATTCTTATAATATATCTCTTATAAACAAGACTTGAGATATAATGTTCTTATAAAGAATAAGCCTTATATTTGATTATTTTGAAAGATTACATTTGTTTGTAAAGTTTGCAGCGTGTTTATGATATTATTGTATATATTCTGAATAGATAATAAAAATTAATAAAGAGAATGCGAAAACTATATATCTATTTCAACCCATGGAAGAGCTCCTTACACGTTTTTAAGAGTTCATTATGAGGCCATTTTGTTGTTACCTAGCGAAAGGAGTACAAACAAGACAAATCTGTCTCTATGCATCAATGACCTCCATAACAGTTTTTGAAGTGGGTCGTCATCAAATCATTTTGTTCAGTCCTGTGGGAAGCTCTCCTCACTACTAATAAGAGGACTACAAAGACGACATATGTATTTCTACCCGTCAAGAAGTTCCTTAACAGTACCTCAAAACATAAAAAGACCTAACGTAATAAAAACCAAACTTAGAATTTTTGTTTCAATCTAATTACAGTGTCTCTTACTAGTAGAAATATAAACCACTATAAAAAGTCGGTTAGTTTTTCGAAATGATCAAAACGTTTTGTAAAGTGTTTACCTATTTCTACAGCGATGTTATTTTTTTCTAATCGAGCGCAAAGCGACGTACACGACATGCGCTATCGCGCTCTGGTGCGGTCTAACACGACGTGAGTCCTTCTTTCATACTTTTGTTTCAATCGAATCTAAATAAAGAAATAAATTGAACCTTATTCCATAGGAGTTAACGTCTACGTAATTAACATAAAATGGTGAAATTTTGTTCGCGACTAAATAATTTTTTTCTCAGATATAGTATACATAACTTGGATTTTATTTTATGTTATTTAAACTTGATTCTATGTAGCATAAGTAGTTTTTTTTTAATTAAGAAAACCGTAAGCTTACTGCGATTTTCATACCGAAAATCAGGCTGTTTTGTGCGAGGAGACTACGGAGAAATTATTTTTTGAAATGAAAACTTATTAATTTTAAAAAACAATCATCTGTACACAGTTGTGAAGAGTTCAATGTATCTGTAGTGAGTCATTATGTTTACCAAAATTGAGTAGTTTTGTTGTAATTCTTACTGAAAAAACAGTGAAAATGAACCGTTTTTAAGAGCGCGTCATTAACATTCTTGTTTATTACTACTTTTTACTTATATTTCTATTCCGATTCAGATTTCAATAACACTTATCCTAAGTCTTTGTAAGCTTTAAACAGTTGATACATTTTAATATCGAGGCTTTTAATGTGATATCTGGCAATTACACCTACTTAGGTAAGCGCCAAACCTCTGCACATTGCGACATGTGTGCATAGTAATCGATCTATTTCCTTAAACAATGTAGATGCAAAGTAAAAATGTCTAGTGTATTTTTTGTGTCTCATAAGTTACATTTTCATATAAAAGAGAATTCAAAAAACATCAGCGAAATTAACAAAATTTCGTTTTGAAAATTTTTCTTCCGGTTTTGTACATTTAATAAAAAACATTTTTTTTTGTATCTTAAAAAAGATCGATTGCTTTTCTATATACGTCACTGCGATTAATATTTCAGTGTATTTTTTTTTTCAATCCGAATAATTACTTCCAAAATCTCAATTTGAAATATGATTGGTTTTTATGAACCCAAAATTTGACAGATAAACATGATAGAAAAAAAAAATGTGCATACACGTTCATACCTACTAGAAGTCCAGTAAAGCTGAACATGATCAATAATCACAAGAGTTAGCCGTAATCATAATATCTTTCAAGTTCCACATTGCTCAAATAATGTCTCTTATAATAATCCATTATACAGAATATGTAGAGAATACAACAATAACGCAAGGGATTTCGATATATTTTACGAAAATACAAGTAAAGATAGAAATAGTGAAAATAATCGTGCATTATTCTGTACTAGCTGACCCGTGCAACTTCGTCTGCACCAAATTCGTTATCACTGGTTTCAATTGTATTTTTAAAAGCGATAAAATTGAATAAAACTGATACCCGATTGCAGCCACAACTACCGTTTCCAATTGTGAATCCTAACTATCCCCGGTCTCACTCAAATATACCCAGATTACATGTGATTTTTGATGTAAAACATCTATAGGCGCACCCTAAACTTAAATCGGCCATGGCGACGTTCGTGGTGATTACACACAAACTTCGCACTATTAACGACCCTATCAGTAACGCATAAGATTCAAATTATTTTTCTAAACTATTATAATAAAGAGGAATCGTAGTATTTTTGTATGTTAGTTACGAATAAAGTCAAACTACTGGACGGATTTCGATAATTCGTTTACCATTAGAATGCTACATTATCCCTTAGTAACATACCGGATTAGACCTCCCATTAGGTTCGATCCCTCGGTAGGGAGCCCTTGAGTGCGTTGCTTGCGCGATACGGTGACACACAAATATACATCACTGCTACAACACTACACGATCACCCCCACACACGTGCACGCCTACACGCTTACACATGAAAGTGGAAGGGTTTACTTATTCCCCTTATCGAACTGAAAAACTCTCAATTTTCCGATAATAAATATATGGAGGAGTTGTTGAGGCGTGTATGCTTGGTACACATATACGTTTCAACAACTCGTACATATATAAATAGTTAGCTAGGTTGGCTAAGATAGGTCGCGATTTTGTATGCAACAGGCAACAGCCAAGCCGAGGTGTGCCGTGCACCCTTGAGCTGGTTGCCAAAATAAAATCGGATGAGTGCCTTAAGCGCTCGCTTTAGTAGTCCGGTGAAGCTGTTAAGACCTTGCTGGGTCAATAGCGTAGACATTTCGAAAAAAACCCTTAGTAACATAGGCTATATTTATTTTTTAGAAAAAAATTGGGATTTCTACTAAAATTGCAATAATGTAATCAAAGGTATGAAAAAAATTTGGCATAAAATGTATTTCACCGCATGCGCCCCGATAACTATGAATGATAGAACAAAAATATGTTCTACAATATTAAAGAACATATTATTATCTATAAAAAAACCTCGCGGCAGCATACATATGTCTATACCTAAAAGTAAAGTCTATACTCAAAAACCTTTACAACCCTACTTGTATAATTGTAAGATTCAAATTGTTTCTATTTAATATTATGTAACGTCACAATAATGTCAGAGAGACGCGTGGATAGAAATGTTTTGTCGTCAACGTCGACCGGTTCATGTCCGATCTCACCAAAGTTAAGCAATGTCGGGCGTGGTCAGTGCTTGGATGGGTGACCGCCTGGAGATATTGCGTGATGTTAGCTTTTTACGGGTCAAATTAATCTTCAGTAATTTTTTTAATGTATAGATAGGTATATGTATTTTTTATATTTTTAAATTAGGTGTAATATAATATTTTTATAATATTACGGAATTGGTTTTTTTTAATCTTACTAATATACATATACACTGGCCAAAGTCTGACCTACGTACATCCAAAAATTACTCGATAGATTTCAATTACATGTTTTTATTTTTAAAAGAGAGGAGGCTTATTTTCTGCATTAGGTCGAGAAGAGCTGCCAGTGATGATGATGATGAAGATTATGGTTTTTTGTGACGTTACATTTCCGAAGCTACAGGTTATAATACGAACTTTGCACTATTGACGAAGTACTCAAAAACATCTGCAACTCTATCCGTATAAACATAACATTCAAATTGCTTTGTCGAACACTCGTCGTACCAGTATTACACGGCATGCACAAAGGGCGCCCTTTGACATACCGCCAAACACACCGCGCTTGCACCTTTCACTGATTTCTTTGTTACTATTTAATTAGACAATTGACTGTCACGGATTAAACTACGCATTTTTAACGCTATTTATAAATTATGAAACACCCTTCGCAGTTGTGAATGTAACCAGTGTTTTAATTTAAAATATGTCGGACAGCGATAATTTCGGAACTGAAAGTATGCACCCTTCTACAAAGAAAGTAAAATCACACTATGACATATATCTTGATAATGCTATATCTAATACTTTTATAACATACTTCAGTTATCATCGACCAATTCTCACAGTATTAACCAGCTATTCTAAATTTGAAACCCTTGCGTTTTATGGGACAAAAAGTATCCTGGATGTAGCCTTGTAATATCAGTTGTCACTGTGTTAATTTTGGCTTCTATATGGATAACATAGTCTACCTTCATTAAAATTTCCAAAAAATATTGAATGTACAGATTTCGATTTGTTACAGTTTTAATAGTATAGATTAGTTATTAATAATTTTGTGGACGTTTTCGAAGCAGTTGAAATTTTTGAGTAAAATTATTATGTAAGCGTAGCCTAGAGGTAAAGTTGGCGGCTCTATACTACTGTCATCATCGACGGGGAGACGGTTCGAACCCCGTCGTTTTTTTTGGTTATCTGTTTTTTTTTTTATGTAGCCTATATAGCTTGAATTTTTAACTAATCTGTCTGCTGTAAATAGCACAAAGGAAAATTACCAAAATCCATTAAGAATCTCATGAACTACAAATTTTTTACTTTCGTCCGTTATTCTGGAGAACTCCTTGCGTTTTATGGGACAAAGAGTATCCTGGATGTAGTCTTCTAATATTAGTTATCACTGTGTCAAATTTCGTTAAAATTGGTTCAGTACTTTCAGAGTAATTCGGGTTTATATTCTAGACTTTAATCCTTTATCCTGGAGAACCCTTGGCGTTTTATGAGACAAAAAGTATATTTGATGTAATCTCGTAATATTAGCTATCACTATGTCAAGTTTCGTCAAGATTGGTTCAGTAGTTTCAGAGTGATGCGTGTGCATAGGGACAGACAGACAGACAGACAGACAGACAGACAGACAGAAAGACAGACAGACAGACAGACAGACAAAAATTGTAAAAAGATTATTTTTGGCTTCTATATCGATAACATAGCCTATCCTGATTAAAATTTTCAAAAAATATTTAATGTACAGATTTCGACTTGTTACAGTTTTATTATAGTATAGATTTAGTAAATATATTAATCTTTTTCTTTTTGTCATATATTTTTTATTACTTCTATAATTTTGTGAAATGTATTTAGGCAACTATCATAATCTTTTTTATTGTTATTTTTAATTATTGCTATATTTTTTTAAAATGTTGTGCCCAACATTAATAGGAAAATAAATTTAGTCCTGTAAGATATTATAATTAATGTACATTTTGTGTAATTTGTTTTCTGTTATTGAGCCTAAATAAATAAAATAAAATAAATGAACGAATTTCAGATTCTCATCTTTTTTCGTTGTCTGCTTCATGAAAAATTCCCCACCTGTTTTGTTTTGTTATTATTTCTGGACTCGTAGACCTTTTTAGCAATTTTAACTTAGCTCTATTGAAATTTAATATTACTGTTTAATACTTAAGGAACAGTTCAGAAATATTTTGAAGAGCACTCTTACGATCAGCATCACGTCAAGATCGATTCAGGCGTTGCAAGGTCTTAGAGTTTTTTTTTTTATATCTATAGATTGTGTTTTATTGAGTATTTAAAATATATATAAAACTCTTCATAATCTCCATCTAATACTTTTATACGAGCAATTCTTGTATATTTTAATATCTTTATATATTCAGGATCTCGGAAACGGCGTTATCTGTTTTCGTGAAACTTAGTATGTAGGTAGTTTCGGGGACGATAAATCGATCTAGTTATATTGTATTCATTGAAAACTTTTTCTTACTGATATTTCAGGCAATGAA
>JACEII010001910.1:0-11941 GCA_014332785.1 Antheraea mylitta | reverse complement strand
AACTGGCTCCAGACTAATAGACTCATTTTAATAAGTGAACATTTGCAGTGACCAAAACCTGACAGAATATTTCGACACAGTGTGGTATAGATGAATCAGCCCTTATGCTGCTTGTCTATAAACTATAAATGAATAAATAAATTGTAGGGATAATATCAACTGAGCAATATCATATTTAGTTCATACCTCTACATAGGGCAACAAACTCTAACATTAATTACAAATTCTTATAGACTATGACTATGACACATGGTCAATTAAAATAGTGATTTCTCAGAATTTTATATCATCAGTATATATTTTAAGATTACAAACTGACTTTAATTTGAATTGAATTATTATTTATTGTATTAATTATTTAATTAATTGAATTGAATTTGATTATTACCATTGTGTCTATTTAGATTAATGTACATATTATTAATACAATATATTATATATAAACATACATTAAATGGAGTACATACAATCAGTTAATTAGTTTACTAAGTCAGTGTTAAGAAATCTAATATTTTAAATGAAAAGAATCCATTTTATACTGATTATACCAACATAGCTAGGAAACTTCTAATTTTATTAAAAAATGTGACTAGTGTAAACTAGATTTAAGATGAATATATAATTTACAACTTGCAACAAACATATTTATGATAGAGGTCAGCTATTGTGTGAGAATCACTCAAAAACTGCTGAGTGGGTTTTGTCCCTTTTTTAGTTTTACCTATTACAGACACTATGTCCTTACCTAAAATAATTATCATGATATCTTAATTTGATATAAAGTTATGTATGGTTCCAGAAATAATGATTTTTATAAGAACAACTTATTCAACAATACTTTTTTTCATAAGATGAAGAAGTGAGGCAAGTGATATGATGTCATTTGATATTTTTTTTCTCTGTACATACAATATATTTATAAGGACTACATTCATTGCTGCAACCATCTGTGACCCCTACAAGTTGGTGACACCCTAGATATTATTAACATAATCAACGGCGCAGAAGACGCCGAGGGTATCAGTTAGTTCCTGAACAAACTACTTAAATTATTGTGTTAATTTATCAATACAAATTATTTTTACTGAAACAGTTTTTATATATTCGTGTGAAAATGCTAAACTGTGTGTAAAATATTTTGGGAAAAAAGACTTACACACCTGATTCAAAACTAAATATATCTGCTTCAAATCCATATCTTCTGAGAGAATGCAAGGGCCATACAGTTGAATCTCTTCCTTCTCTATACAAAACAATATCAGTATCTGTAATCTCCAATTGCCCCGAACACAAATCAGTACCGTTTTCGTCAATGTTTACCACACGAAATACATTGGGATGCATGTCCGTGGACTCGTTTTTACTGTGAAAGCACCCCATCTTAAAATCTTGAATACCGCAACAAATTAATAATATCCGCTAATAATCATCATAGGAAATCTGTAAGATATACGAGTTATCAAATATTATTAGCGTCACTAGCAAAATACTTTCTTTTCCTATCTATAACACCTTTCATTCACTAAATCTATACTCACAGTATAATCAAGTCACCAAAATAAACAAATAATCGATTAAATAAATAAAATGCTAAAGTGGGTGCTTATCAGTGTGACCAGATTAAAGAGCTCACAGCCACAGACTATTATCGAATGTCGATCGATATTTATATATATCCTACAGTACGTACAGTTACAAGGAAGACCAGATTTTGGACCAGATCGGTTATGTGAAATATTTCACGTATGTTTGACATACGTTTTATATATATATACATATATATGTATATACATATATATATACATATATATGACTTCCTCGCAAAAAGAGCCCACTGCTCGCCACGCCTGCTCGTAGGGTTAACTTACTTCCCACCGCCGCCACCAGGGCGCGGTGCTCCTCCTCCCACGTAGCACACTCGTAGAGAGTGTGCTGCGCGGTATCATCTTCAGCACCGCACTCGTGGCATACAGCGGTCGGCTCCCTGCGAGCAATCTGGTGCAGGTACCACCCGAAGCACTCGTGTCAGGTAAGTTCCTGCACCATCCTGAATGTCAGGAAGCCCAACTCCCTTGCGAACCATTCCTGCAGGACCAGGCGGACGGCGTCAACGGTGTACGTTCCGTAGCGCGCGTCCGCCAGTTTACCAGTTACCTCGGTTGGGGTCATATTCTATGACTTTATTTAATATCAGTGCTGTAAAACTCCTTGCCATAATTATTAAAAAATATTGTTCAAATTAACTTATATAATAATTCTACCCCAAGTACAATGATATACAATGGTGTAATTGTATACTCTGTTTTTATAATGTTTAGTCTATGATTACAAATTAGGGCTGTTGATATTTTGAAAAATATCGGATTTTCGTTATATCGATATTTATAAAAATATCAATATCGGACCTCGATATATTGGAAAAAAATATCGTTATATATCAGCTTTATTAAAAAAATTTAAATCGGCTTGACATTGATTTACAGTTTTTAATTCAGTATATTTGTATAATTTATAGCATAAATGTTTTAAAATATTACAGTACAGTTTGTAGCGTACTGGCCATAGAAAATTGTCTCTGGCCTTTTTCAAAACAGCGACATATTCGTTGTCACTGATAGATACAAATTTTTCCTCGACAAAAGTGGACATTAAAAGTTTCGGTTGCAAAGTCAGTGTTTGATTTTATCATAATTTCACATCGAACACGCCCCAAAATTGGTGACCTCCGACGCATGTGATTGACGCTCAAACATTATCGAGCAATCACAATATTCATCACCGAACGGCGACGCCCTATACAACGGTGACTTCTACACTGCACCGACAAATTTCACGACGGCCTACTATGCAGAGGAAAGGACCTCTGCATGACCCGTGACTCATCCACTTCAAACACAACGGTGAGATCTTTCCTTTACTGAACGTGTAGTAGAAATAACTCACAACCACTCAACAAAGGAAACGAACGAGGACCGTATCTCAGCTTGCCAAATATCTCCTGAATCATCAACCGTCTACAACATGGACTCACCAGCAATGCAATTGGCTTCGCTTAAAGAGATGGTGCAGCAACTTACTCATGAAATAGCATCACTAAAGAGCCAAAAGCAACGTGTATCCAGTAGCCGCTCTGTTTCGACCAGCAGAAGACGACACCATACACCTGCGCTACGATGTTGGTATCACAACAAATTTGGTAGGCAAGCCAAGAAATGTATTCCTTCTTCTAATTGGAGTGAGGAAAAACTCAAGCAGCAATCAAAAACGACGGGCACTGATTGCTGTTTATTAGAAAATAATAACCGTCATTTATTTGTTACTGACAGGATCACGAAGCACCGGTTCTTAGTCGATACGTGGTCTGATCTATGCTGTTTCCCTTATAGCTGGTTACGAGAAAAAAGATGCCCCTCTAACATCGAACACGCCCTAAAAAGTTCTAAAAGCCACTTGCACAAACTTTATTCAATCATATTGATAATCGTCATCATTATTGTTTTATCTAAATATGATAATTATGTATATCAATATTTTTCAGTCCATCAGTTAGTAGAATAACATATCGATGTATGCGGGTTTGAAACCCGGCGTGTAATAACGAATTTTACAAAATTCACATACATACTCGTTTACATTGGTAACAGTATCGTCTGACGGTGTTAGAAAACCCTGTGAGAAAACATAAGCCTGAGAAATGTTCTTGTAGTATTACTATATATGGAAAAACATACAATTGTGTCTCTGTCATAGTTTGAAATGGCCAATACATCGTGGGCTGGTGTGATGATGTGTCCATACCTTCTTTCGGGAAGAGGCCTATGGCCCTGCAGTGGTTCTTTTACAGGCTGATAATGATGAATATTTTTCAGTAAGAGATTTTAAAAATAATATTTATTTCATATGTTCAGCTGTTTCACTAGGCCCTATGATTACTATTACCAGCATGCTTCGAATTCCGGTACCTCGGTTCATTGATCCAAGACGTGGCAGCGTAGACAATAATGGAAGGAATACGATAAATACAGGATGCACGAAATGGCGAAAGATGTTTAGGGTATTAAGAGCGATAGGGCCCGGGAGGTAGATCCGCGAAGTGGCCCTCTTCGCCAAAGAAGAGCAGCGGGAGGGGCGAGGCGTAATGCTCGTCTGCTCCCAACACCGTAGCCGAACCTGAGGGGATGGTTCGAGGGCCCCATCTCCTCGTTCCACAGGTGAGGCTGACAAGGGGAGACTACTGGTCTTGTACCCAGTAGTCTCTCTACAGTAGGGTTCACTCGCCAGGCTGCCGCAGGGGCAGTTTTTCAGGTTTGAGAGCAAGCTCGACCCCTGGCTGCCCCTACAATGCAGCAGACAGTACACCGTGGGGTTTTAGTCCGTGGGAGTCGAACATAATCCACTCTCTCCCCCGGTGGCGTATCCATAAATGATTTCTCCACGATAATAATAATTTAAAAAAAAATCCACGAATGCCCTTGAAATTCATGGGGAAGGAACAACTATTATAAGACACAGTCACACTTCCGCCAGGAGTAATATTATTCTGTGGTCACACTACATGCATCTGAGTGCTAGGTAGCTATTATCCAACCTAAGACTAACAAAATGATGATGAATAAAAAAAATATCGACCGCCGGTATCCAAATTTTAATATCGAAATATCTCCCAAAAAATAATACTAAAAAATGGCAATTTTTATAAATATCGATATTTCGATAGATTGACATTTTATCAACAGCCCTATTACAAATAACAATCACAAATATGTCGTGTCAAGTTGAACAAATAGCGGATTGTGGTGATATTTCCAGTTTAGCACGAGCTCTGTTTGTACCTGAAAGGGAGGGTGAATATAAAAATAACTATAAACGATGTTATTAATATAGTATTACAATACATTATAAAAAATATCCCATAATAAATACACATCTCATATGATACACATCATATGGTCATACTCGTTTCATTGTTTGTATACATTATTCTAATAAGATTCATATGTATATCTTCTCTGGAACTTTGTGTAAATAGAAATATTGTATACGAATCGCTCTGTGAAGTCACAATTTTCAAATAAAGAAAGCCATAAGTTATTATGTAAAATAAACGTGAAATGAGAGAGTTATGTTTTTTTTTTCTCGAACTGACTACGCTATTGACCTAGCAAGGTCTTAACAGCTTCACCGGACTACGTATAGATTTATGACTTATTATAACACCCTTGAATACCATTTAAATTAACCGAACACACTTATAAAATTTAAGATATCCTTGAACTAAATATAAAGTATGAACAATATATGTTTGTGTAAGTTAATTCAAGCAAAAACAGCCATCTCTATATTTGGCTGAAAATAATAAAGTAAATGGGTCTTATGTACTTGACCATGTCTTATGTTATTCTTATGGGGGCTGCATTAGAAATTCGCATCTAGAAATAAGGGTTGAGGAGGGAAGGGGCTGACTACTCCTTTATACTACTCCCCCGCTACGAAAAGTTATAGTTACTGAGATATTCATAATCAAAGTTTTAAGGTTGTACCACTTCCAGAACTTCATTGTTAACTTTTATATTACCAATTTGGTGATTTTTAAGTTTAAACAAAACAGTTTGTACTACTATGTCTATATACAAAAGAGCAAGAAATGATTGCTGGAAAAGTATAAATTTTGTGGCAAAAATAATTTTTAAGTATTTAAAAATCTTGTAACAGAACTAAAAAAATATAGCAATTGTGCATAAAAAAATGTTAAGTTTTCAACTAATTATATAATAACTTGTATAAGTCTATGTATATCTAGGCAATAAGGAATAAATTATTTATGGGAAAGTGTAAATATTCTTAAAAATAATATTTACAATAAAGTTCTGTTCTAATTTTTTTTACATTTTTCATTAAATAATTCACATTTAAGCACATAGTAGTTAAAAAATATTCAACCTAAAATAACTATGAATTTGATGTATTCCCTATAATAACTTACATAGAGGACTAGAATTGTAGCTTCGCTCCAGCCCTATTCCTCTATTATTCTAACATATCTCAGTCGGATTTGCTTGAACTAGTTCGCTCGCTTGCTACACTCCTTTGCCTCACTTATATGTGGAGAGGCTTTATGATCATACAAATAATTTATACTATATTATTTTCTATAATTGAGACAGTTGAATAATGGATTAATTATAGTACAAATAAAACAAAAAATACAAGATTGTGAAAAACATTCCCTTTGTCATAGAAATAATTTATATTTGATTTTTTATTTCTTTTTTTCTAAAATAATAGTGATACCTTTAGAGGAGCAATTCTTGTATATTTTTATATTTGTATATATTCAGGATCTCGGAGACGGCGTCATCTATTTCCATGAAACTTATTATGTAGGTAGTTTCGGGGACTATAACTCGATCTAGCTAGATTTTATTCATAGAAAACTTTTTTCAATTGAGTTTTCAGGCAATGAAAAAATATACCTAGAATATGAAGGTAAATTTCGCCGCCGCTATCAAAACAAAAATTGCTCAGATGTAAATTGGTTGCTTTCTTAAATCTGTGTAACCTCAGTTCGAATCAAAATTATATTTTTTTTTTTTTTGTAGAAAATGCTAATTTTGCCATTCAAACCTAACAGTTTAATTTAATTTAAAAAGCACCGAGCTAGGCTAGGTCGTCCAGGTACTAATTCTATATTAATAACTCAAAATTCGAGATGCGAATTTCTAATGCTAAGGGAATTGATTAATAACTTGTACTAATTTTTTTCCTCCAATTATCGGTATTGTTTTATAGAGCTTGTGTGCGCAAATCAAACAGCTATTTTTTTAACAGTCCTCCTATTCACGGAGGCCAATAATAATTATGGCGCCAGTACTCTTGTGACAAAACATTTTATTCAGTTTTACGAGTGTAAATGGCTGTAAAGTAGACAGTCTTTAATTTATAAATACAACATTTCTTATTCCTCCCTGAAAATGTTATTTTAAATAGTCCAAAATCAAAGAAGGAATTATATGAATTATTGTTGTCTTATGCAAAACTGGCCTCTGCCCACGACTTCGTTTGTGTTCTCAAAAGGAAAAACCATCCCGATTTTGACACATTTTTCATCTGTGCTCTGCTTCTATTGGTCTTAGCGTGATGATATATAGCCTATAACCATTCTCGATGAATGAGCTATATAACACTGAAAGAATTATTCAAATCGGACCAATAGTTCCTGAGATTACGCCCTACAACATCATAACATCACAATGTCACAAACTCACAAACTTTACCTCTTTATAATATTAGTATAGATAATTAATGCTTCTAGATAAAAACTGGCTGTCACAATGTTGCATAGCTCTGTCTTCATGTGGAAACCTCCTGGCAGTTGGCTACAGAAGTCGACTTTGTCTGCTCACATCACAGTGGATCAGCTCAACTGACAGTAACACCTTCCTAATATCATGGAGTGGATCATTNCTCTTTGAATCCAACGGAATATTTATTTTTAACCTATAAATCTATCAGGTTATGGGCCCAGGAATTGTAATCTACACGATAACCGTAAAATTTTTACAAAATAAACTATAACGTGTACGTGTGGATACAAAATGGCAGGAGATGCTTCAACATTGCACACCATTGAGAAACTTAAAGGTATGGATAATTATTCAACGTGGAAATTTTGCATGAAAATGATTTTAATCCATGAAGACCTGTGGGATATTATTGATGGTGAGCAGAAAGGAACATTGAGTGATTCAGATATTAAAAAAACGCAGAAGGCGCTTGCGAGAATTTGTTTGTCAATACAACCAAGTGCATTTACTCATGTCAGGAACGCAAAGGATGCACGTGAGGCGTGGAACAATCTGAGCAAAGCCTATGAGGATAAAGGGCTCTGCCGAAGACTAAGCTTATTGAGACAATTGTTCAGTACAAAATTGACAGAACATGGTAGCATGGAGAGCTACCTTGGCAAGCTGCAGGAGCTGTCACAGCAACTGATTGATATAAATTCATCTCTTGATGATGAGTTTTTGGCTGTCATCATGCTCAGTGGGTTACCAAGTGATTATGATCCACTCATTATGGCGCTTGAGAATTCAAATCTAAAGTTGTCTAGTGACATAGTCAAAGGTAAATTATTACATGAATATGACCGCAGGAATAAAACTGAAGATACCATGGCATTCACAACAACTAGAAAAACACCTAAATGCTTTAAGTGCAAGAAGACTGGACATTTTATTAAAGACTGCCCGAGGAATAGTAATAAGAAGCCAGAAAAAGACAAACAGTCTTATAGAGTTAGACCACCCAAGGATTCAGCTAACTCTCTCCTTACGGCACTCTCCGTCAGCTTCCAGAGCGGTGTATGGTATGTCGATAGTGGTGCATCAAACCATATGTGTAATAACCGAGAATTATTTTGTGATTTTCATGAAGCAAACCCGTCACAAGTGAGTGTTGCAAATGGTGAAAAATTACAAACAGCAGGACAAGGTAATGTGTGTGTCAAACTAAAAGACAGTGTGAAAACAATCAAAGATGTTTATTATGTACCTAGTCTTTCAGCGAATTTACTTTCTGTAAGTTGTTTAGTGAAGAAAGGTTATAAAGTAACTTTTAGTAAACAGAAATGTATTATATCTTATGAGAATGAAGTCTTGGCAACTGCCACTCTTAGGGATGGTATATATAAACTTAATGCCATTAATCAGCCTTTGTGTGTGGGGGTAGGCAATACTAATTTTGCTTCTTACAGTACAGTTACCAAAGAAAAGCTGTCTAGCGATAAGACTTTAATGACTTCTTCGTCGAGCTCATCAAAAGGTATAGTAAAAGAGGAGTCACAGGAAATATGGCATCGTCGACTTGGCCACTTGAACTCCAGGAGTATGGCGCTGATGAATAAAGGAATGGTCACAGGTATTAAATATAATTCCAATACATTTAATCCGTGTGTAGCCTGCATTGAAGGTAAGCAGACTCGTGCTCCCTTTCCTAAAAAGTCATATACAAGAGCGACAGAGTTATTAGGATTGGTGCACACTGACTTGTGTGGACCAATGCCAAATAAATCTATTGGTGGTAGTAGATATTTTCTGACATTCATTGATGATTTCAGTAGAAAAACATTTGTTTATTTTTTGAGTAACAAAAATGAAGTCTTTGAACATTTTAGAAATTTCAAAGCCTTAGTGGAAAATGAAACAAACCACAAGATTAAGATTATACGTAGTGACAATGGTGGTGAATTTGTTAATAATAAATTACAGGCTTACCTGAAAGATAACGGAATCAAACATCACACAACGGTCCCGTATTCTCCTCAACAAAATGGTGTGGCAGAGAGAGCAAACAGGACTATTGTTGAGAAAGCCAGGTGCATGATAAGAGATGCCGGCTTGGACAATAAGTTCTGGGCAGAAGCTGTTAATACTGCTGTGTATCTCAAAAACAGGACACCGAGTAAGGCGCTAATTGGACAAGTGCCTGAGGAAAAATGGAGCAATCAAAAGGTAAATGTTAGTCATTTACGTATTTTTGGGTGCGTTGCATATGCCGTAACCCCAAATAAAAAGAAATTGGATTCAAAATCCAAGCAGCATATTTTTGTTGGATACTGTGAAAGTACAAAAGGTTATCGTTTGATAGATCCTGAAAATTTGTACAAATGTGTCAAAGCAAGAGATGTGATTTTCTTAGAGAATAAATTTTTCGATAATAGGTCACATGATGATAATTTTGACTCTGTGTTCAATGAACTTTCTCAAAATAATACAAGGGGGAAACTTGTTGAACAAATTGAGCCGAGCCAGTCTGAACCATCCACTGTAAGACCAGAGTTTTCTGATGACCAAAGAACTAGGTTGAGTACAATTACAGTTTATGATTCAGACAGTGAGGTTGATACCACTTTAGAAACAAATATTTCTGCGGATCCCACTTACTCTCCAGGTTGCTCAACTCTGGCTGAGATGACATCAGATTCATCAGCATATGAAGATCTTGATGAGGCTGGAACATCTGTCCTGTTGGTTCAAAAACTATGCAACGGAGATGATGAACCAGAAACTGTGCAGAAAGCTTTGTCAGGCATTGACGCAGCTCAATGGAAAACAGCGATGAAAGATGAGTATAAATCTTTTTATGACAACAAATGTTGGACTCTAGTGGAGAAACCAAAGAATAAGAAACCAATTAAGTGTAGATGGATTTTTAAACAGAAGAAGGGTCTCAATGGTGAGCTTTTGAACTACAAAGCACGACTTGTAGCAAAAGGTTACTCACAGAAGTATGGGGTTGACTATGAAGAAACATTCTCTCCGGTGGTAAGACACTCAACTGTTAGAACTCTACTTGCTATTGCTGCTGAATATAATATGGAAATAGATCATCTTGATGTTAAGACTGCCTTTTTGAATGGCAACTTAAATGAAGATATATATATGGAACAACCCGAGGGTTTCATAGTAAAAGGTAAAGAACATTTTGTGTACAAACTAAATAAAGCTATCTATGGTTTGAAGCAAGCTTCTAAAATGTGGTATGAGAGAATAAACGAGGTGTTACTACAGAAAATGCACTTCAAAAGGATGACTTCAGAACCATGTGTTTATTATATAAATACTAAGAGTGATTTAATAATAATTGCACTATATGTGGATGATATTTTATTGTTTTCTAATAATTCATCGTTAAAAGAAAAGGTAAAATGTGAACTTATGAACTCATTTGAGATGAAGGATTTAGGATCTGCACATCACATTCTTGGAATGAGGATAAATAAAAGTCAAAATAAAGTTACACTTGATCAAATAGGATACATAAGAAGAGTATTGGAGAAGTTCAACATGACAGATTGTAAGCCTGCTAGAACACCATTAGAAAAAGGAATTAAATTACAAAAGTGTGATAATAAAAGTACGAATTCCTATTACAGGAATTTGCTTGGCTGTCTTATGTACATAGCAGTGTGTACCCGACCAGATATTGCTCATGCTGTGAGTATGCTCAGCCAATTTAATGAGTGTCACTCTGAACAGCATTGGAAAGCTTTGAAACGTGTTCTTCGCTATCTTAAAGGTACAATAAACTATGGTTTAGTTTTTCAGAAGAGTGGTTTGAACGTAACTGCTTATGTAGATGCTGACTGGGGTGGAAATGAACTCGACCGTAAGTCCTTCACTGGTTTTGTTTTTAAGCTTGGTAATTCACTGATTTCTTGGGAAAGTCGTAAGCAAAAAACTGTTGCTCTCTCTAGCACAGAGGCTGAATACATGGCACTTTCTGATAGTTGTAAAGAAGCTCTTTTTGTAAGAAATTTTCTTAATGAATTGCTGAATATTAATTGTAATGTAATGTTATATAATGATAACCAATCTGCTCAAAAATTAACTACTAATTGTATGTATCATAGTAGAACTAAGCACATTGATATGAGACATCATTTCATTAGAGAAAATATAAACAAGAACATTGTTAATGTTAAGTATTTGTCAACAGACTTAATGATTGCAGATTTATTGACAAAACCTTTGACAAAAGAGAAACATGATAAATTTGTAAAAGAATTATGTTTATATAATTTGTAAATTACTCTTATAATTTGGTTTATATACATTCTACATTGTATTAAAGTTTATAGACAGTGTATTGTATTTACTAAGTATTTATGACATTGGTTTAAGGGGTAGTGTTAGAGCTATATATGTAAACACAAAGCTATAAATAAATTAGGTCAAGAATAATGATCGTTTGTAGCATACTCTGCTGTTTTGTATATCTGGGTCTCTAACAATGTATTGTCATTAATGTCACTAATGTCAATGTCACTTTTATATTTGTCCTTCCGGTTTTTACTGTGTCACTGAATTGTACTCTCTCTGTTCGTTGAATTATATCTCTTTGAATCCAACGGAATATTTATTTTTAACCTATAAATCTATCA
>JACEII010001896.1:0-13832 GCA_014332785.1 Antheraea mylitta | reverse complement strand
GATGTACAATTCCGTAAGACATCATCTACATGTGTGACAGGTGTATAGATCTGCCGTCTATTTCATTTAAATAATTGGCACCCCTAAGTACCCCGACTATTTAATATCCTAGTTTATAATCATTCATCATTACATATTTTTCTGCCAGTGAAACGGCAACGTTATTGTTTGTGCTATATCGACTTAATTACACCACCCTTTTCTCGTAATTACTATGATTGTGAACTATGGTGTTCATGGATCACTTTGTAGAATTATAAATGTAAAACTTTATAATTTCTGCGAGATATAAAAGAGTAGCCCCAAATTGCCGCTTTAGGCCCCAGCCTACTGATAAATCCGCCACTGTTGTATCTCATAAGGTTTCGTCAACATTTTTTTCTCGAACTGACTACGCTATTGGCCTTATCAGCCTTCACAGCTTCACCAGACTACAGGTTTCGTCAACCTTTCCAATGTTAGCGTTTGAAAACACCCTTTTAGAAGTTCATTAACGCTTTGAAGCTTTTCTGTTGTATATACATATAATATACATGTTACATATGTATACATACATATAAATCTTCCCGAAGAATTGTTGTACACTATAGTGAAAAATATCAAAATCTATTGCATAGTTTAGGAGAACTAACAGAACAAACAGGATCGATAAGCAACTGCTTTATATTATTATTATCATTATCCTGTGTCTATACTATGTAATTTTAACTTAGTTAAACCACAGTTATCTGTACCTAATATTTGTATTAATAGAATAGTCTGGGGTGAACGTGACTCGTCTCAGTTAGCGAGATATAAAAATGTATGTAACTCTACACTTCGTGAAATTGATTTTCCTTCTGAACTAAGAAACTGCGCAGATTATATGTGTTGTAACAAAGATCATAAAGTCCTGTTAGATAACATGTATGATAAGATCATTTATATTCTCTGAGGCTGCTATATGTAGTTATAATACTACCGGTAAACGTAGAAGGAAGTATGTTACCGGATGGAACAGACACGTCCGTGATGCTCATCGGAAGGCTCGACAATGTTTTCAGGCTTGGTTGTATGGGGGCAAGCCAAGAGCAGGTTGTCTCTATAATGATATGTTTGAAAGTAGGCGAGCTTTTAAATCTAAACTAAAATGGTGTCCAAATAATCAACAAATGATAAAAATGAATATAATAGCTGAACTCCACTCAAATAAAAAATTGAGTCAGTTCTGGAAAAACACTAATAAAATAAATCATAAGCCGAGCGTTCCCGTCAGAGTAGCGGGAGTGCAGGAGCCTAGCGAGATTGCCACTATATTCTCACATCATTTCAAGGTTGACTCTGCCCTGGGGAAATCGTGGCAGGAGCCCGATCCTGAGGGTGGCGGTAAGCGTATTGTTACTTTTACTACGAAAGAAGTGTTTGCGGTGATCAAAGGCATGGTAAGGGGTAAATCCCCGGGTCACGACAACCTTAGCATCGAGCACCTGCAGCATGCTGGTGTACACCTACCCAGAGTGCTTTCTATGTTTTTTACCCTGTGTTTGGGCCACTCTCACCTGCCTAAGAAACTAATACGTACTATAGTTGTACCAATCATCAAAAATAAAACTGGTGATGTTTCAGATATAAACAATTATAGACCCATTTCTCTAGCCACAGTGGCTGCTAAAGTACTAGACAGCCTGTTAAGTCAGCATCTGGACAAACACGTTTCTCTAAATGATGCACAGTTCGGCTTCAGGCCCGGTCTTTCCACCGAGAGTGCTATCATGTGCCTTAAGCAGACTGTGTAGTATTACACAAGTAGAAAGACCCCTGTATATGCTGTCTACCTTGATTTATCGAAAGCCTTCGATCTGGTATCGTATGATATTCTTTGGGGTAAATTGAGGGATGAAACTTGTTTACCTAGAGAAATTGTGCTATTATTTATGCATTGGTATAAGAACCAAAGAAACTTTGTAAGGTGGGCAGGCTCTCTTTCGGAGGAGTATGGACTGGATTGCGGAGTGAGGCAGGGGGGATTTACCTCTCCTACGCTCTTCAACCTATACGTTAACCGACTAATTGATGAGCTCATCAGCACCGGCATTGGGTGTCATATAGATGGAGTGTGCGTAAATAATATCAGTTATGCAGATGATACGGTGCTGCTGAGCCCTTCCATCGGTGCTTTACGAAGGCTTCTGAAAATTTGTGAGTCTTACGCGGTGGCTCATGGAATCAAATACAATGTTAAGAAGAGTGAATTAATGATTTTTATCTCGGATAACAAACGATACACTTTTGTTCCGAATTTCACTTTATGTGGTACAGCTCTAAACAAGGTCGAGCGATTTAAGTATTTGGGTCACTGGGTCATCGAAGATCTTGAGGACAATGTGGACGTGGATAGGGAACGCAGAGCGCTGTCTGTCCGATGCAATATATTGGCCCGTAGATTTTCACGGTGTACAGGGTCTGTCAAGATTACACTTTTTAAAGCGTACTGTCAGTCATTTTACTCTTGCAGCCTGTGGGTTAACTATACGCAGTGAGTATACAGCGATCTGCGCGTTCAATACAATAATGCGTTCCGGGTGCTGATGGGGCTGCCGCGCTACTGCAGCGCCTCCACGATGTTCGCGGATGCTGCTACTGACGGCTTTGCAGCAATTATGCCCAAACGGTGTGCTTCTATTATGCGTCGCATGCGCGACAGCCCCAACAGCATACTGCGCGCTCTTGCAGACTGGTGGGACTCTCCAATGTTGGCTCGCTGGATACGACTACATGTAGTCGTACAGTGAATTTCCAACATCATCGGGGGTCCACCCGAACCTGCCTACTTTTTATTTTTATTTGTTTATAATTTATTATTTTACTCAATTTAAACTTGTAATTATAACAAAAATATGGATGTAATCGTTTGATGAGTCTGAATTAAATGATATATTATTATTATTATTAATAGTTATGTCTTATATATTTTTTAAAACCTTACTGTTCGATATAACATGTATCCGTGTGTCCCCGAGTATACCTCAAGCCTCCACTGCTGGTTTGGAAGATTGTGAATATGGATATAAAAAAATCACCCCAAGCATATTTAGAGTCTAAATCCATCGCAAGCAAAACGGCCACGTTTTAAACAGAAACTAACCGTTTTTGGTGTTTTTATTTTACATTATTTCTCTTTCATATTCAGTATATATTAGGTGGTCCTCAATGATTATAGCATATATGATTTTTTTTAATTAAAAAAAAATATTATTTTATGTATACACTTTATTTATTTATTGATTATACTTGCATTTTAATCCTTTTTTTTTGGTAACCAATCTTCTAGTACATTATTACTGTCATTATTAAGTAAGAAATGATATTACAAGTTTCCTGCGATCATTTGATGAACCAACAAAATGGCGGCCGTTTTGTTTGAACTTTTTCGAGAGTTTTTGTGTTAAGTTAGAATCTATGCTCCGTGGTATTCATTCTTATCCACTTCAATTGTCCACAATAAACTATATGACGCAAAACACCACTAGTATTACCAAAATTAGAACCAAACAACACAAGATCATGAATAAAATGTAAAATCCACTTCATGACAGATCTTGAAAATCCCGCCAAAAAGTATAATAATATTAAAATTGTATATATTTGTTGTTATGTTTATATAATGATTACCAAGACAGTGAAGCCAGCCGCAGCAGATATTATCTGATAACACCTCTGTATAAATAAACCAAGTATGAATTTGTTTGGTAGATAATAAAATGCGAATTACAGTAGCTTTACTATACTAACAATCATTGAGTGTCGAATTACTAACAAACCTCTTTTTAGTAAACTTAAAATATGACCAGAAAAGACGCTGCATATATTTTCGCGGTGTAAAATCACCTTAATTTAATATAAAAAACGGACAAAGAATACCTAGAGGTTTCTTTTTGATGATAAACAAAGGTAGAAAATAATGATTCGGATCCCTTTTCCGCGGCTCTGTTTCCATCGTTAGAATTATTGGAAAGAGGATACTTCGCTTTACGAGAAAGTCGTTTATGAAAACTGTCTACTTTAGAATAAAGAACATTTGGATGCGACTGAAATATATTTCTGGAATAAAGAAATTCATTGTATAATGTGGGATTTGTGTGTTTTACCGAGTATTCTATTTTATTCGAATACATGTCGTTGTGATTATTAACGCTACAGTACTAAGCTAGTGCTTGTACTATTGACTAGCTTTTATTGTTCCTACTAAATTTATTATTGGTTTATACGGTACTAGGCAAGTAATATACACTTTTAGGAAAACATTTAATAATTATACACTTACAATAATATATTAGCAATGACAGATTCCTAGCTCATGACAATGCAAAAACAGAAGACCGTCCATTTGACATTTCGTAATATAAATTTTATAACACGAAGTGAGAGAGTCGCAGTAAAAAGGTTACTAGCACGTAAACATGCAAATAGAGTTCCTACATCACTCCCCCCCAAGTGCAGGACAAAGATGGTGTGAATCTGCGAATCGAACACGTTTATTACACCGTGTCCGATTTTGAGTTTGATTTTTGTCACCCTGCACTGATGATGTTTTAGTTAATGATGGTGTATAGTTATCTAACTCTGTTTCTTGTGTCAGTATGTAAGCCGGCTTTAACCTGTCAATAGATACTGATACCATTTTATTTTTGATATTAATTTTGTATACCTTCGGTCCTCTCTCTAGCACCCTGTAAGGGCCTGTGTAAGCTGGCTGAAGGGAGCCACGTACTGTATCATCCCGGATAAAAACGTGGTCGCATGTTTTTAAATCTTTGAATATAAATACTTTTTCTTTACTATGACGTGACGCAGGAATGGGTCTCAAATTTTTTGCAAAATGACGCATACGGGCGGAAAAGTCAGCCATATCAGTAGTTCCGCTTGACGAACGTTCAAAAAATTCTCCAGGTAGTCTTAGAGGTTCGCCATATACAATTTCGGCGGGTGATGTTTGTAGGTCAACTTTATAGGCGCTTCTTATGCCTAGCAGTACGAAAGGTAAGCATTCTGTCCAGTGATTCGATGCGTGGCACATAATTGAAGCTTTTAATTGACGATGAAATCTTTCCACCATACCATTGCACTTTGGGTGATATGCAGTTGTTCGTTTGTGATTAAATGCGCATATTTTTGATAATTGCTGAAACAAGGCAGATTCAAATTGTCGGCCTCTGTCCGTGATTATATCAACTGGACTACCAAATCTGGCAATCCAACCTGAAAAAAGCGCTTTTGCCACTGTCTCGGCTGTAACATCCATAATGGGTATGACTTCTGGCCATCGAGAAAAGCGATCGATGGCTGTTAAACAGTATCGATAACCTTGCGATACTGGTAGAGGTCCGATCATATCAATATGAATTTGTTGAAATCTAGCACGAGGCAAATCAAATGTGTCCAATGGTGCCGATACGTGTCGACTTACTTTAGTGCGTTGACATTGAAGACATGTCCTGGCCCATTCCCTACAATCTCTTCGTATACCTGGCCAAACGAACCGTTGTGAAATTAATTTCACTGTTGCGTTGGCACCTGGGTGACTAAGTGAATGTAAAACATTAAATACTTTTTTTCGCCATTCCTTTGTTATAAAGGGTCTGGATGTAGGTGTACTGATATCGCAGTACAAAAATCGATGACATCCTGGTAGCTCGAATTTATGTAAACGAAGTGACGAACCTTCTTTAAGTATATTTTGTAATTCTTGGTCGGAATACTGAGATTCAGCTAAGTCTTCCATTTTAATTGGTACTTCAAGTTCATCTATTCGTGATAAGGTGTCAGCAACTATGTTATTTTTTCCAGATATATGCCTGATATCGGTCGTGAATTGGGAAATAAAATCCAGATGTCTGTATCGCCTGGGTGAACAATTCCGCTTTTTTTCATGAAAAGCGAAGCTAATTGGCTTATGATCTGTGTATATTACAAAGTGTCTGGCCTCAAGCATGTGTCGAAAGTATTTAATGGCTTCATAAATTGCAAGAAGTTCGCGATCATATGGCGAATATTTCTGTTGTGCTAGAGTTAATCTATGCGAAAAGAAGGCTAAAGGTTGCCACTTGTTATTTTTAAATTGCTGTAAAACGGCACCAATTGCTGAATCCGAGGCATCGGTTACTAATGCAAGGTTAGCTTCACAATCTGGGTGAGCTAGTAACGTTGCATTGCATAAGCTCTCTTTACTTTCATTGAACGCTTCAAGTGTGTCTCCATTCAGAGTGATTGATTGTGAATTTTTGACATTACCCGCTAATAAGGCATTTAGTGGTGCTTGTATTCGTGCGGCGTGTGGTATAAAACGTCGATAAAAGTTTAACATTCCCATAAATCTACGCAACTGTTTAATATTGGTAGGAAGAGGAAAATCTTTTATAGCTTTAACTTTAGCATCAAGAGGTTTCGTACCACTTGCTGATATCTGGTAACCTAAGAATGTTACCTCGTTGGCTCCGAATACACACTTTGAGACATTGATCACTAATCCATAACGTTGCAATCTGGAAAAAACTTCTCGTAGATGCTTTTTATGTAAGGCTTCATTTTTTGAAAAAATCAAAAAATCGTCGAGATATGTATAACAGAAATCTAAACCCCTAGTAATTTCATCAACAAATCTTTGAAAAGTTTGCCCAGCATTCCGAAGACCGAAGGTCATATATGGAAATTCAAATAGCCCAAAAGGAGTTGTAATTGCCGTTTTTGGAATATCTGTTTCACAAACAGGTATTTGGTTGTAAGCCTTAACTAAATCTATAGTGCTGAATATCTTACAGCCCTTTATGTTATGTGTGCAATCATGAATGTGTTTAATAGGATACCTGTCTGGGATGGTTCTAGCGTTAAGCATCCGATAGTCACCGCATGGGCGCCACCCATTATCTTTTTTAGGGGCTAGGTGCAGTGGTGATGACCACGCACTTTCGGATGGTCGCGCTGTTCCACTTGTTAACATCTCTTCAAACTCTTGTTTAGCTATTTTTAACTTATCTGGAGCAAGACGACGTGGTGCACTACATATTGGAGGGCCAGGTGTTGTACGTATGTGATGTACTGTAGAGTGTGTGGTCGTACGATTTACACCGGGTGGTCGAGTGATTTCAGGAAACTCTAATAAAATTTTGTGATAAATCGTATTGTCTAAAGGTATTTTAATAGAATGTATGTTTGCAGAGTCATAAACTAATGAAGCAACAGATGATAATCTTGTAATGCTATCTAACAATCTCTTATTACGACAATCTACTACTAGTTGATAGTATGCTAAAAAATCAACACCAATAATAGCTTTGGTAACGTCTGCCACAATAAAACGCCAGGTAAAACTTCTACGAAGTCCAAAGTCTAATTTAAGATTAATGTGACCGTAAGTGTTGATTATAGAACCGTTAGCTGCTCGAAGTTGGTAGTCTGTTTTGTTAAGTTTCTCTTTTACTAAAAACCGAGGATAAACACAAAGATCGCTACCAGTGTCCACTAAAAAATGAATTTTTGATGTGCGATCGGTGATGAATAGGCGACCTGTAGTACTTGGGCAATCATTGGCCGCCATTATTGATTGCCCTTGTAGTTTTCCATCTGATAATCACAAGGCTTTGAACAACGTGTGGCTTTTTTACCAAATTTCATATGGTACCAGCAAACTGGATATCTTCGGTAACTAGAGTTCAGTCGAGTTGGTGGAGACCGGGATCGAGATACATTTCTTGTACGAGAACGCGCACTTCGGGACTGCTGCAATGTTAGTTGTTGTACTTGGTCACGCAATGCAGCTACTTCTTTTAAAATATCATCCAATCTGTTTTCTTGACCAGTTGAGGCTACATGGTGCTCCGCTGAAGTAATATCTAGGATACGATCTGCAAGGTCTGCTAAAGTTTCTAACGAAGCAGTGGGTTGAGCTGCGAGTACTACCTGTACATTGTGAGGAAGTCTATCAATCCAGATAGTTCTCAAAAAATTATGTGGTATTCCAGGCCCTGCTAGACCTTGCAAATGTCTCAGAAATTGAGATGGCTTACGGTTTCCAACTTCTTCGTGAACAAGCAATTGCCTAGTTTTCCTTTCCTGAGAATCACTTACTCTACGGATTAGTTCCGTTTTCAATTTTTCGTACTGATTGGACTTGGGTGGGTTTGTAATTACGTCTTTAATTTCTCGAGCGTACAGATGATCCAATTGACCAATCACGTAGTTAAATTTAGTAGTATCGCTAGATATGCCAGAAACGGAGAACTGTGCTTCGACTTGAGCAAACCATATTTCGGGTTCTTCGGGCCAAAACGGAGGAAGTTTTATACCTACTTTGAATAATTCAGGTGCAGTTTCTTCCGAGTTTTGCGAAGTGTATTTTAATAAATCATTTTTTTCGTTGGTCGACATCTTTTCGTGTCCTAGTTCGGGGTCACCAGTTTAGGAAAACATTTAATAATTATACACTTACAATAATATATTAGCAATGACAGATTCCTAGCTCATGACAATGCAAAAACAGAAGACCGTCCATTTGACATTTCGTAATATAAATTTTATAACACGAAGTGAGAGAGTCGCAGTAAAAAGGTTACTAGCACGTAAACATGCAAATAGAGTTCCTACATCCGCAAATGGAAAATCTGACAACAAACACTTCTACGGAGAAAAGAAACATATATCTGCATTAAGACAGTGTTGTGCAGACATTTGTGCACGAAAGCATTCACATCTTAGTTGATCACCATAAAGATTTTTAAACTATAAAAAATACCAATGATTTCGAGTTCAACACGATTCGTTGCTTCAAACTGTTATATTTAGAAATAATCTTGTATTTTATACATCAATATTCAGACTAAATTACCAACTGACTAAACAACGATGTTTACATGGCAAACACTTCCTTATTCAAATATACAACAATCCTCCCCCATTATAAAAATATTGAAGACAAATAAATATAGAAAATTCATAAAAATTGTTTATAATCAACTCGAGGAATATTTCTTAATAATCTTCTTTCTACAGGGGCCGGTGGTGGCTGAGCCTCTTCATCTGTATTACGCCACCCTCTTGTGGCAGGCAAGACTTCTTCTTGCACATTTTCTTTTTCTGGTTGATTAACGGGATTTGCATCAGTGCTATGTGAAGCGTGTACAGGAGATTCCTCGGGAGACCTATCACTCAATTCTATAGGACATTCCCAATTCTGTATTTCGGAATTCGCGGTATCCTTATTAACAATTAACTGGTTTTTATGCTTTTTCATTACTTGAGAGGTGATGCAATCCTTAATGATGTAGGTAACTTTCCCTATTTTTCTTATTACTATTCCTTTATTCCAGGATCTTTGACTATTTGGCATCGACTTTTTATAATAAATATAGTCACCAGATTTAAACGATTGATAATTTCTTCCTCCATAGGCTTTACTTTGCAGCATCTATTTACGTTTAATACGATTAGCGAGAGTATCTGATGATGTCGCTGGAACCTTTGGATTAATTATATCCAGACGAGACCGAAGTTTTCGACCAAAAACTAATTGAGCAGGCGAAGTACCTGTCATGGAGTGCACTGAGTTACGATAGTCGAAAAGATATTTTAAAAGATTGTGATTTATATCCTTAATGTTGCTGCTATTCATAACACAAGACTTAATTCCTTTTTTGACTATCTTAACATAGCTTTCTGCCTGACCGTTACTGGCAGGATGATAAGCTGGGGATGTTACATGTGGAATCCCATTTGATAGACAAAATGCCGAAAATTCAGACGAAATAAACTGAGTGCCATTGTCACTTACTAACGTATGCGGTACACCGAATCGTGACATAAATTCACAAAGTTTTGCTATAATTAAAGAAGAAAATGTACTGCTCATTTCGTAGGCTTCTACCCATTTTGTATAAGCATCTACAATGACAAAATAACAATGATTATTTATAGGACCAAGTAAATCTACATGTATTCTATAAAATGGGTGTGGAGGATGAGGCCACGAAGCCAACGGAGCACGTGGAGGTGATTGTCTAAGTTGAACATATATAGGGCAATTTGCAATAACAAATTCTATTTTTTTTTCCATACCAGGAAACCAAAATCGACTACGAGCTTCAGTTTTAGTTTTCACAATGCCTAGATGGGATTTGTGTAATTCTGATATTATTTTATTTTGTAAACTGGAAGGAATTATCAACTTATGACCACGCATTACACAACCCTTCTCAAAAAATAATTGTGTTTTACATAAAAAGTATGGTTTAAGCTCTTGATCCAGCAATTTTCTAGGCTAACCATCTTGTATATATTTAATAACTCTACGTAATCTACTATCCTTATTCGTTTCGACGCTTATTTGCTCAAGTGTAACTGTACCATCCACAACAAAATTTACATACGTAGCACGGTCCTCTACTACCTCAAATTCAACCTTTTGTGAAACTCTGTTGTTCACTCCACTACCTACTTTCTGGAATGACTCTTGATCAGGCAGACTTGCCCTGGATAAGTAATCTGCTGAATTATCTGCGCTACGGATATATTCAATAGTAAAATTGTAACCACTTAAAAACAAAGCGTAACGTTGCAGTCGATTAGCAGAAACCTCAGGTATTCCACGGTAAGGACCGAATATAGATAGTAACGGTTTATGATCCGTACGAAGTACAAACGGTACTGACCGACCATATAAATATTGATGAAACTTCCGTACTCCAAATATTATTGCGGTTGCCTTATTTTGTATTTGAGAATACCTTTTTTCTGCTGAATTCAGCGTTCTTGAAGCAAAAGAAATAGGACGTTCCATATGATCGTTCCCGATTTGCGACAAGATGGCTCCGAGGCCATTTGATGAAGCATCTACTGTCAGAATTAATTTTGCATTAGGATCAAAATGAGCTAGGACTTGATCTGATGACAATATTTTTTTAATAAAATCGAAAGCATTCTGATGTTGTGTGTTCCAGTTCCATTTCCTTTGTAGGAACTCTATTTGCATGTTTACGTGCTAGTAACCTTTTTACTACCACTCTCTCACTTCGTGTTATAAAATTTATATTACGAAATGTCAAATGGACGGTCTTCTGTTTTTGCATTGTCATGAGCTAGGAATCTGTCACTGCTAATATATTATTGTAAGTGTATAATTATTAAATGTTTTCCTAAACTGGTGACCCCGAACTAGGACACGAAAAGATGTCGACCAACGAAAAAAATGATTTATTAAAATACACTTCGCAAAACTCGGAAGAAACTGCACCTGAATTATTCAAAGTAGGTATAAAACTTCCTTCGTTTTGGCCAGAAGAACCCGAAATATGGTTCGCTCAAGTCGAAGCACAGTTCTCCGTTTCTGGCATATCTAGCGATACTACTAAATTTAACTACGTGATTGGTCAATTGGATCATCTGTACGCTCGAGAAATTAAAGACGTAATTACAAACCCACCCAAGTCCAATCAGTACGAAAAATTGAAAACGGAACTAATCCGTAGAGTAAGTGATTCTCAGGAAAGGAAAACTAGGCAATTGCTTGTTCACGAAGAAGTTGGAAACCGTAAGCCATCTCAATTTCTGAGACATTTGCAAGGTCTAGCAGGGCCTGGAATACCACATAATTTTTTGAGAACTATCTGGATTGATAGACTTCCTCACAATGTACAGGTAGTACTCGCAGCTCAACCCACTGCTTCGTTAGAAACTTTAGCAGACCTTGCAGATCGTATCCTAGATATTACTTCAGCGGAGCACCATGTAGCCTCAACTGGTCAAGAAAACAGATTGGATGATATTTTAAAAGAAGTAGCTGCATTGCGTGACCAAGTACAACAACTAACATTGCAGCAGTCCCGAAGTGCGCGTTCTCGTACAAGAAATGTATCTCGATCCCGGTCTCCACCAACTCGACTGAACTCTAGTTACCGAAGATATCCAGTTTGCTGGTACCATATGAAATTTGGTAAAAAAGCCACACGTTGTTCAAAGCCTTGTGATTATCAGATGGAAAACTACAAGGGCAATCAATAATGGCGGCCAATGATTGCCCAAGTACTACAGGTCGCCTATTCATCACCGATCGCACATCAAAAATTCATTTTTTAGTGGACACTGGTAGCGATCTTTGTGTTTATCCTCGGTTTTTAGTAAAAGAGAAACTTAACAAAACAGACTACCAACTTCGAGCAGCTAACGGTTCTATAATCAACACTTACGGTCACATTAATCTTAAATTAGACTTTGGACTTCGTAGAAGTTTTACCTGGCGTTTTATTGTGGCAGACGTTACCAAAGCTATTATTGGTGTTGATTTTTTAGCATACTATCAACTAGTAGTAGATTGTCGTAATAAGAGATTGTTAGATAGCATTACAAGATTATCATCTGTTGCTTCATTAGTTTATGACTCTGCAAACATACATTCTATTAAAATACCTTTAGACAATACGATTTATCACAAAATTTTATTAGAGTTTCCTGAAATCACTCGACCACCCGGTGTAAATCGTACGACCACACACTCTACAGTACATCACATACGTACAACACCTGGCCCTCCAATATGTAGTGCACCACGTCGTCTTGCTCCAGATAAGTTAAAAATAGCTAAACAAGAGTTTGAAGAGATGTTAACAAGTGGAACAGCGCGACCATCCGAAAGTGCGTGGTCATCACCACTGCACCTAGCCCCTAAAAAAGATAATGGGTGGCGCCCATGCGGTGACTATCGGATGCTTAACGCTAGAACCATCCCAGACAGGTATCCTATTAAACACATTCATGATTGCACACATAACATAAAGGGCTGTAAGATATTCAGCACTATAGATTTAGTTAAGGCTTACAACCAAATACCTGTTTGTGAAACAGATATTCCAAAAACGGCAATTACAACTCCTTTTGGGCTATTTGAATTTCCATATATGACCTTCGGTCTTCGGAATGCTGGGCAAACTTTTCAAAGATTTGTTGATGAAATTACTAGGGGTTTAGATTTTTGTTATACATATCTCGACGATTTTTTGATTTTTTCAAAAAATGAAGCCTTACATAAAAAGCATCTACGAGAAGTTTTTTCCAGATTGCAACGTTATGGATTAGTGATCAATGTCTCAAAGTGTGTATTCGGAGCCAACGAGGTAACATTCTTAGGTTACCAGATATCAGCAAGTGGTACGAAACCTCTTGATGCTAAAGTTAAAGCTATAAAAGATTTTCCTCTTCCTACCAATATTAAACAGTTGCGTAGATTTATGGGAATGTTAAACTTTTATCGACGTTTTATACCACACGCCGCACGAATACAAGCACCACTAAATGCCTTATTAGCGGGTAATGTCAAAAATTCACAATCAATCACTCTGAATGGAGACACACTTGAAGCGTTCAATGAAAGTAAAGAGAGCTTATGCAATGCAACGTTACTAGCTCACCCAGATTGTGAAGCTAACCTTGCATTAGTAACCGATGCCTCGGATTCAGCAATTGGTGCCGTTTTACAGCAATTTAAAAATAACAAGTGGCAACCTTTAGCCTTCTTTTCGCATAGATTAACTCCAGCACAACAGAAATATTCGCCATATGATCGCGAACTTCTTGCAATTTATGAAGCCATTAAATACTTTCGACACATGCTTGAGGCCAGACACTTTGTAATATACACAGATCATAAACCAATTAGCTTCGCTTTTCATGAAAAAAAGCGGAATTGTTCACCCAGGCAATACAGACATCTGGATTTTATTTCCCAATTCACGACCGATATCAGGCATATATCTGGAAAAAATAACATAGTTGCTGACACCTTATCACGAATAGATGAACTTGAAGTACCA
>JACEII010001882.1:22701-38150 GCA_014332785.1 Antheraea mylitta | reverse complement strand
TTTGTTGCTTGATTTACGTATGTGTAGACTCATGTTATTTTATCTCTGTTAGTTTGCAGTTCTTTCAATATTGCCTTAAGTATATATTTTGGTCCTGTTTTGCGCCAGTGTGTGCATCGTTGCGTCATTAAAGTTACACTAAAATTTGAACTTCGAATTCTCATGTAATCCGTAGGTTCATCCAGTTTTTCTGACAAAATCTTTATTATACCTTTTGGGGTTCATCTAGTTATTTTGAGAAGGTCAGAAATGTCATATCCCTACCATCCTATTCCAGTTTTAGGTACCTCGGTCCAATGACCTAAAAAAATGATGATATTAATTGGGACATGAGAAATAAGTCAAACACAGGATGAGTTAAATGATGTCAGGTATCGGAGAGTGTATTGTATATACGCCTGAAACTAAAAGGAATAGTATATATAAATATTGTCTTGTTCTATGGATCTGAGTATTGGGCTATGAAAGAAACGGATGTAATAAGTCTGCACATAGCAGAGATGTGAATATTAAAGTGGATGTTTGGTGTAACTAGAATAGGTAAGGAACTAATAGGTAAGGGGCTATATCGTGAGCAGGTATAAAATTCATATAACTAGAAGAATACTATAGATATTCGGCTATAGTTCATAGTAAAACTGAATCAGGTATGGATAGATTGTGTGAATTGTGATTTGTATAAAATATGTTAATTCTGAGTTCAGAGCCGATAGAGGAGAGTGGAATAGGAAAATAAATTTTAACATTCTACTTAAGTGAGATAGGAGTAAGCGAATGATGATTATATCCAAAGAAGAAAGATATATAAATATTCCAAAAAGATGTAGCATGCGCACCGCCGAAATGCCTATTGGTGGCTTCCTGCTATCCTGGGGGACTCCGGAGGGTCTTCGAGAACTCAAATGTTTTCGTTCAGATCCAGCTAACAACAGTAAAGATATAATGCACGTACCTCGTGATATTCTTTGTATTGAAGCTGGCCGCTGAGTTTCCACGGATGTGTCTTTATTTTAGATTCTGATGATATTTACGATGCTGATGATTGATTTGATTGTTGTTCCGATATTTTGCTGATTGATATATGAATCCCGAATTTTCGATAAGAAACAACAACCACACTGCTTGACACGTTTTCCGTCTCTTTTTTTTATTTGTTGACGTTCCCGTGCATGAAGACCAAAAAGTTGGCGTCTCGATACAGTTTTAACTAGATCTGAACATCAACAATCGATTCAAATAAAAAGGCTTTTATTGTATGCATGGTAACGATACATACCGCCCACCAAAATACCCATGGTATTTTCCAAAGAAAATAGAGAAATATGAGAAAATATATAAAGACATGGATTCCTAACTAAGTAAACTAATGATACGACTAGTCAGTTTTTTCGATATTGCGATAACTACGATGAATGGGCTCGATGAATTTGAATATGAATGGATGATTCCTAGGTAAAAGAGTGGGGTGTCGTTGGTCGAACTCTAAACCAGCGCGTGATATTCGACCGCCCACCCTGAAACACCCTGTTCGTCCAAGAACAGATTTAGCTTTCGAAATTGTTTTGCTAAAGGTTGAATTTCGCTAGCTAATGATGAACCTTGAACGAACTTTACGATTAGTAGCAGTGAGTCAGAATTGACAAAATCAATTAGAATTGTACCTCCTTGGTGTGCTCGAGGATTTATAATGTAGTGAGTTAAACGTTTAACGTGTAATGGGATTTGAGTAATTTTTAGAAGTAAGGAAAACTGGTTTATTAGATTGTCGAGAAATATATTGTGTCTATTGACATCACGAATAAGTAATACCATCGATTTACGCTTCTTCATGAACACCATATCATTTTCATCACTGTTTGGCAGTGGCGACGTATGTTGAAGAAGGTGATGTGGAAGTTTCCCATGAGAATACACACTAGCAAGATTATCACCTGAGGCTACATGATGTATTGATTTTGTAGACAACGATTCTTGAGTATGACTGACATGGTTAACTACAAAAGCGGTCCAACGATACGAATGAGAGTGTAGCCAAGATAGACTAACAGTTGTATCAGACCACAGATAAATAGTATGAATGGGTGATTTATTTAGGTAAGTGTATAGAACCACTTTTGTGAATTCTTTAAGTGGAACAGCTGTATGCAGTTCTGAGCGAGGTAATGAAATTTTCTTGATGGATGCTACGTGAGACTTGATACATAAAAATCGCATTTGTGTGTTGTTCTCATAATTGTTCTCTACGAACTGGTTGCGTAAACAATGATCACGTGATAGACGACGTTCGGTAGTGTGAAATTGTTTTAACATAATAGTACGAGTTCCTTCGAAAATAGATTTCACATTGGCCTTAAATGGTGAACGAACCATTTGTTTACCTAAAGAATTGCTAAAATTATTACTTATTAATTTTTTTTCACACAAAGCTTCATCAGGACTCGGAACAAATGCCTTTGAGAGAGAGTTAAGTTCGCGGGAACGTTGAATTAATGGATTGATTTCATTACCAATCTCTAGCGACGCGTCTACCGGTGTACTAGAGGCTAAATAAATATTGCCTAATAGAAGCCAACCGAAGACCGATTTAAAGGCTGTAGGTTGATTGATATTTCCCTTAATACATTCATTTAGAAGCGAATCAGCGAAGATATCTGCGGCGAACAAAATATCGATGCATCCTGGGATATCAAAACCAGGATCTGCTAAATGTTACATATTGATGTGTGACCACCCTGATGTATTTAATTTTGTTTTTAGTTGATCGTCACATATTTTTGAAATAACGTCGAAGTTTAGATTGAAAAGTACTTTGTTGTTCGTACCTACGGAGCAATTAACATCACCGATGATAGGAGCCACTATGCCCCCGAATCCGTTGACATCGATGTCAGTTGGAGCCGAATTGAAGTTTAAACGCATAATCGCAGATTCCGTAATGAAATTAGTTTGACTTCCGGTATCAAACAAAGCACGAAATGATTGCATCGCACCTGAAGCATCTCGTACTTGCACGATCGCAGTTGCCAGCAAGACGGTCGTGTGCGTGGGTGAATTTGTCAGCAAGGATGACACGCTTTGATTACTTTCGTTAACTTTGTCACGATGATGTAAAGTATGATGCCTCCGCTTGCACGTGCGGCATGAAAAAATAGACTCGCAGTCTTTTAGTTGGTGAGAAGATTTCAAACAATTAAAGCACCTTTCTCTGTAGCAATTTTCATCCGTTCATCCAACGATTTTTATAAAAATTGAGAGCATGTTGAAATTGAATAAAAATCTTTACAGAAGGAACATTTGCTAGTATACGGATTGGTGGTAGGGCTGCTTTCGGTTTTCTTATCGGTACTAGCGGGAGTCGCGGCAACAAGCGCATGGAATGAGTTACGTATGGGTTGCAGTTGCTCAGTCGCAATTTTATATTGAGGCTTACTTGTTTTAATTGCTTCGATGAAATGCGTGTCACGCACTAAAGCTTCACACTTAGATTGTAAGAACGATTTTAATTGCTGATACGTGGGTATTTTAACGTCCGCATATTTTTCCTCAAAATCGCGACGATATTTTGGATCAAGTCTCGATAAAATATGATACACTAGAATAAAATCCCATTGGTCTATTGGCAAATTAACTGTTTTTAAAATGCATAAATTTTCATCAAAACTACGGGCATCATTGATGTTAAATTCAATGTTTAAAATGTCCCGCCAACATGTGAACGCTAGATTGCGTTTATTTTTATAACACGCAATGAGAGCATTATATGCATCGCGATAATGTTCACAGGTCATTGGGAATGGTTTGGCTACAGTTAATGGGTCACCACTGAGAGATGATATGAGATAGTGAAACCTCTCCATATCAGTAAGACCGCATTGAATGTATCAAAGTACGCTTGATGTCACCATTAAATGTCGGTAGTACGATCTTTGGCAACCGGATGTTAACTGCTGTTGGCCTCCGATGAGAATTATTTGAATCGAAATACGGCTGCTGAGGTAGACACCATATTTTTATTACAAAAACGGGCAGTTCGAGCAATATATAATATGGGACCTTGCGAATCATTGAAAACGAAATTCCAGGAATTTGGTATCTTAACTCTATCCTCCCAATACATTCTTGATAATTTAATGTATGTCCGTAAAAACTTTGAAAAATTGAATTTAGTAAAAGACCGGCATAATGTAAATACTAGAAAGTGTAATAAACTGGTTGTCCCATGTTTCAGACTTAGTAAAACCAGTAATAGTTTCTTAGGTAACAGTGTTAGGTTTTACAATAAAGTCCCAAAACATGTTATCGATTTGCCAGACTACAAATTTAAGCGCCATGTCAAGCGTGTGTTAGTGTCAAAAGGATATTATAGAGTAGGTCAGTGTGTGAACGATAGTGATGTCTGGAATTGACTCCTCTCTGTGCATCCACTATAAGCTGTATGATGTATTTAAATGTAGGTAAAAAAAACTGTACCCGATCGAGTTTCTTGCTGGTTCTTCTCAATGGCTGGGTTGTTTTCGAACCGGTGTTAGTTTTTGACGTTCATAAGCGCCTTATTAGTGCCTAAACTGAATAAAGAATTTTTGATTTTAATCATCCCTAGACAGGTTACGACTTGTCGCCATCACTCTATAGTACATCTCATCGAAACGTTCCTGAATATCATTATCCTCATGTTCTGGATCGTTCAGAATTTCTAGAATGGTGAAATAAGTATCCTCAGAACTCTCCGCATTTTGGTTAACTTCTTCATGATATGATAGAAATAAATCGCGCTGACTCGGATCATCTACAGCTAAAACGCCTACTTCTAAAGTTTTAGTTAACCGATTAAAGGCGATAGTTCGTTTTCTACGCAAAGATGGTAAATCCCGTTCAGTATACTCGCTATCGACAAACTTTGATTTAGATCTCTTTAAAGTACCCGACTTACGATTAGAATATTTACTTGAAAAAGGCATCGTGAAAATAATTACGTATTATGGTACAAATGATATTTGAATTAATGAATAATATAGTGTAATTGTTAATCTGTATTGTAATTTCACCCTTATGCACACTAAATTTTGATATATTAGCGCCTTAAATTTAAAACGATAAATTACTGTGGTACGGGCACTATGATAAAAGTACTATGGTAGGGGCGAAAAGATTTGTATAACACGATGTCACGTAGGCACTGTGCAAGCTATCACACAAGTTGAGTGAACGTTGTATAAAGGAAAAACGATGTTTTTGATACCTGTGTGGTAGTCTGTATATGTCAACTGTCATAATTTTTTCAAAATGCAACGCTTGAATATAAGATGCAAAAAGACGAAAAATGAAAGAATTATACGTAAAATGATATGATTTTTGCTTAAAGGTTAAGTTAAACTGTAATATGTGTGATGATATAGATCAAGAAGGAATGATAAAATTACTGTGAACCGAGTGAAATTATGCACCGATAACGAATGATTGCAAAATTTGATTTCACAATAATTTCAAAATGAAAATACAGAAGAAATAGATACTTAGATATACAGAATAATAAACGAATAAACAGAAATCTCAGATATTAATCTGTTTATTGGGTAATACCATGCGTAAATCAACGTTATATGGAAGCTCCTGGGTTTTGGCACCAAAAAGATGCACCAGGGTTCAGCTTTAAGCCCTTATTTATTCCTTCTTATTATGGATGCGTTAACATCAGACATACAGGAGAAGACACCTTGGTGTATGCTGTTTGCTGATGATATTGTTCTTATCGGAGAAGATGCTGCAGAGGTCCAGAGCAGGCTGGAAAAATGGCGAGAAAGACTGGAGAATGTTGGTTTGAAAATTAGTAGAACAAAAACTGAACATTTGTTTTGCGATTTCGGTGGTACATCTAGTTTTTCTCTTATAGTCTTAAATGGTGTATCCTTACCAGCCTGCTCCAATTTTCGGTAATCTCGGTTCATTTATACAAAACGACGGTGGCATTGATAAGGACGTGAGGAATAGGATAAATGTAGGATGGATGAAATGGCGAAATGTGTCTGCGGTAGCTTGTGATCCACGAATGCCTTTGAAACTTAAGAGGAAGGTTTATAAAACAATGATAAGACCGGTCATGCTGTATGCATCTGAGTGCTGGGCTACGAAAGAAACGGATGAGAAAAAATTATACGTGGCAGAGATGCGAATGTTAAGGTTGATGTGTGGTGTAACTAGAATGGATAAGATTAAGAATGAGTATATTAGAGCCACTTTGAAAATAGCACCAGTGACAGAGAAATTGCGGAGTAATTGGTTAGCATGGTATGGGCATGTTATGAGGAGACATGAAAACCATGTAACTAGAAAAGTGTTGAGTATGATAGTGGACGGATATATGAGTAGAGGAAGACCGAAATAGGTATGGATGGACTGTGTGAAAAACGATATGTCTGTAAAAGATGTGAATACTGAGACGACATCTGACAGGAGAGAATGGAAAAAGAAAACATGTTGTGCCGACCTTACTTAAGTGGGATAAGTGTAATTATGATGATGATGATTATATCTAAAGAAGCTCTGTTTAAATATTTTATCATTTATATAGTTCTGAATTTGGTAACCGATCACCATTTTGTATAAATCAATTGTACTAAAGTTCAACATATCTTTCAGTATAGGTTAGTAAATAAATTATTTCCGTAGTATGTCGTGCGGTACCGTGATCGTAAAGTGAGTGTAATAAAAAATAAATCAGGATTAAAATGCAGTAAAAATAATCCGATCAAAACTACCAAAAGCCACACTTGTTTGAAGTATTTTGCTGACGAACAACCGATATGTGAACGGGTTTTAATTTAAGCTGTTGAAAGTCTTGCCCTAGTTACAGTAATATTACTATTGGATAGAACTTAATAATAAAACAACCACTATGACATCCTTAGACATGATATATATCTAGTAAATAAAAGCAGTGCTAGAAGGTATTTAGAAAACTGGGTCGATACTACCATGAGCATGTTAGTAAACGCATCACAGTATCTCCTTTATATCATTGGCTTTCGTTTCGGGCAGTGTATATCCAGGCCAGTGGCTTAGAGACTAGCATGACAGGTACAACTGCTGATTGGTTGTAGTTTTCTAAGTGTTCGTTGTTATTTTTTGATTGTTAGGATATTCTTTTTAATCGTATGTCGATTATGGATTACTCTATTTATTGCTGTGAGTTTAATTTATGTGGAAGTGGCTAAGAATTTGTTCCTCTACATTGGATGCGAGTAACACCATGCCTTTCAATAGTTGGGATTATTCTTTATTTACCACTCGTTCTACTGGTTTTATGCAGCACACGCCGACGAACTCCCGCCCTTTGATACAAACATTAAATCAAAAACTATCCAGCCATATAGGAGGAGTTCAGTTCAGTTAGTTCAAAATTATTGTATAAAGATATGAGCATGAGGTTATTGAAAACACTATGAATAATGAAGCACTGATATATTTAGATGGAAATTTATCGTACATTTTTGTTGTTATATTCAGGAATTAATTAATGTATAGTGAAATTAAACAACAACCGATAGGCGCTTAGAATTGGTTCACGTTATGTGTGTAGTATCAAATGCAATCCAACAAAATAGAGGATAAGAAAATACCATTCAGAGTGTCTGATCGTCCCATTAGCAGAGTGTTGAAACGCAAACTATAGCTTTTAAAAGGCGACCGTTCGCACCGGTAATTTGCGACTAAACGTCACGTCGAAGGGAAATGGACGGGCGAGATTACAGCGAGCCACTTGAGTCGCGGCCGCGCGTAATCACTGCCGGAATGGGAATGGCGTCTTTTACGGCCGCGTAAAAACTTTCATGTGGCAAAAATGCTGGAGGTATTCTACTAATTTTCGAATGTATCGTAAGTTTTGTTATTTTTTCTTGGATTATGTTATTGTATTAAGTATTTTTAAACGGTATCACTACATATTACAAACCAAAGTCCTCTACCACGTCTGTTTGTTTCTTCGCGATAAACACAAAAACTACTGAATGGATTTTCATGCGGTTTTCACCAGTAGACAAAGGCGATCTATGAAGAATGTTTAGGTATATAATTTGTCAAGGTTTTTTTCTTTATGATCAGGGCGGGACAACGTCTGCCGGGACCGTTAGTAATTGATACACATAAAAATAATTAGCCGATTTTAAAAATACTTTCACCTACAGAAAGCTATATTATCAAAAAATTAATGACCAATTTTTATTCTCATTATGTACATTATCGTAAGTAAAACCGCTAGAAAAAGATAGCCATTCGTAAAACAGCGCAAGCGTAAATTACAGTCGTCTTTAGATATATGTATGGTTTAGCAAAAAAATCTCTCATTATTATTCTAAAGAGATATAAACTAATTTTCTTTTACAGAAGTATGCATGAATAATTCACACGGCAATTTCTATACTCGGGCCTTGGTAAATTTTTTAGCTAAAAGTATTACACAACCGTCACAATCAAATAACACTGAAAAATATTTTGCAAACAACTACTATAATGTGTGATTTGAATAATTTTGTTTCTGTGTATTTTGTAAAGTAGTAAACAGGTATAAAATTCATGTCATATGATCACTGACACTGATTACTTGCGGGCCCGCGGGACGTGTCCCTTTATAAAAAAAAATCTTTGACTTATTTGAATGAATGAATGAATTAATACTTTATTGTACTTTTTTTTCTTTTTCTTTATACACTGGCGAGCTTAATGCTATAAAACATTTTCTTCCGGCTAACCAGCGGTATTGTTATCAAGCAAATAGTTTTGTAGGTGCATATGTATGGAGGTCAAATATATAACACAAATAAAAATAAATTATATACCTAAACCTTCCTCATGAATCAATTTATATACTCGTGACAACTGTATGAAAATCCATTCAGCGGTTTTTGAAGTTATCGCGAACAGAGAGACAAACAGACAGACGTATCTAAAGACTTTGTTTTATAATTTGTGGTGATAAACAAAGAGTCGAATCTCTTCCTTCCTTCTTTCTCCTTCCTTCTCTTTCTTCCTTCTTCATTATAGTACTATAAAGACTAGACAAAATATATGACGTAAACTGATGTACATTGGATTATCTAATTTATAAAATGTTTATATCGTTTCAAGCATATAGTTGTGGCGAAGAAATGAAACAGCATTTATATGGTATAATATATGTAGAATATGCTATTACTCTTTTTGGGTATCGCTAAGCTCTTTAGAGCTAGATATGAGGTCTCTACGATATCACTAAATGCATAGACTCCTAGTGAATACACTAAATATAAACACGAAATCTGGCAGAGATGTAAAAAAACGCCTCGTTATTATTCCGAAGCAACACGGCAAGTAATCAGACGAATGAAATTGTCATCACAAATAACATCTGGTGAATCTAATTTATTCATCGCGCTCGTGTACCGAGTCCCTTACTATGAGTTCACGATGCGAATCCGAGATTATGCAAATGTAATGTCATTTATTTATCGCGTCTCGGTCCGGTATTCACTCCTATGTAGACGTACGCGCGTTCGAAAGAATCGTTTTGACGCGTGAATTATTAATGCCACGACGTTGGTAACGGTCCCTCTGACTCGTTGACACTTTATGTCCTGATGAATTTTATATGGAGTCTTGAGCCCTTTTACAATGAATTAGTATAAGATAGTAAATTTTAAAATGAGTTCGAGGTATGTATATAGAAGACCGTCGTTGGATTCTATTATGCTTTAACATCAGATAATTTCCAATACTATGTCATCCTACTTTAAACGAAAGACATTTAGATTGTAGTTTTGTATTTGAAGTATAAAATAACTATACTTGATGCATGAATATATACGAATTTTTGAATAATTTGCATGTTAAAATCAACTCTCGAATAACAATATACCATTCTACAAGACGATCAGAATATAACTAAAAAAAAATGTTTTAAAGATATAAAAGGCAGATTATTAGATATAATATTCTTAAAATAAACACTACAACAGAATTCATACAAAAGATCAATTTTACAACGACGTAATATTCATTTATGTACACTTTCATCCCAATTAAAATCAATATAGTAAACTTGAATAAAGCAAGTTAGACCTTGAGACAACTCACTGAACATTAAAGCCCTACCACCGGTTCGGTCGAGATGAACCAGTGAGAAACTCGATTATAAATAGTTAACATCTATACTATATATTTCTTTTTTAAATAGACCTTTTTTACAAATTTGAATTTTTTACAAAGGAAGAAATAGTAGTTACAAAATATTAAATATTTTGAAACAATGTTTCGCTACAAACGAATACAAAAGTTACACACGTGATTTTATTCAATTGCACAATCTAATTTTTTCATTATAGTAATGCATCTACGATCTCATGTACCGAAATGAAATCGCTTTTATACACTATAATAATTTACACTGTATAAAAAAAGCCTTTTAGTATTAAAACAACTTTGTTCTCCTGGGAAAACATCGAACATGACTAACCCAAGAGACTTATTTATTTCTTAAACTCATATGGCTTAGTAGTAAGTCGAACTTCCTTAGACGTCCGGAGACTAGAATTTCAAGGTTAAATTTTGGTACAACAATTTTTAATCACACATTTCTGGCGTAATAGCTCGTAGGTACCATACCAGAGTGATAAAAAAATAATAAGTGTAAGGTTACAGAATCCTTATTTTTGTATTCTTTAAATTTGCGCTTTAGAATGTTCTATATTATTTATAATCTTTTCCACGGTTGAAATAAAAGATCCTAGCAAGTATACTTTTTCAGAATTTATATGTATGTATATATAAAAATATTTTTGCAAAATACTGTATCGTTATAAATATTTTATTACAATATAATAGATAATCTACAACACGCGAAATTTTCACGTGAGTAGTTTAGTATATTAATATCCTTTCTTGAATTTGCATTATTTTAAGTCAAATTTTTTTATTACTATCATATTTTTAAGATACTGTTTGTGTATTACGAGCAAGTGGATGTGAAAAGGTTTCATATTAGTATGGAAATTACTCTCAAAAAGGTACAGTTATGTTGTTATTTACACCTTTTATAAAGCGTGACTATTTGGAATCTAATTATATATCAAGAAATAAAGTTATGCATCCTCACTTTGTAACGCCCCTCCCTCTTCCATACATACATAGAGCTCTCATCTCTCTGAGATCACTCAACACCAGCGTCACTTCATCTCCCTCATCTCCAACTCACCATCACTCTTATTATTATTACCATGATCATTTAGTAATTAGGACCCTTTTACGTTGTGTATTGAAACAAAAGTTGTAGAACCAAGTTGTTTTAATCTGGTACTCACAAAACATTACATTGTTCATAGTTAATGTAGTTAGAACTTTAGAAAACACATAACAAATATTAAATGCAATTAATTGAAATCAAATATAGAAAATAATAATGAATATTAAATGCAGTTGGTTAAAATCAGTTAAATGAAGTAATAACACATATTAAGACAGTTTTACAAAATAAAGTAAACAAATAACAAGTACTAAATGTAATAATTTAAAGTCAAATTAAATCTCTAAATGAACCATTGTAGACATAATACATTAAATTATTATATACATACACCCTATAAATACCCTTTATGAATGTTAAGTTATGTAATAAATGTGTTAGGTCTTGTAAAGTATTTTTATATTTTTTTTTAAAAGACCCACCTCTGAGAGGCAACTGTAATTACAGTGAATTTACAGTTAAGCCCAACAATCAACTTCTACCAGCATTGCTGGGAGTTTACATGTATAAGAGGCGGAGATATAAGGAGTTTAGGAACTAATAAAATCAATTGAAGAAATGTCGTAGATTAATCTCTAGTGAGTGATTGGAGCTGATAAACATCAAGACTACCATGGTTCCCACGAGATAGAAGAAGAAGTTCCAAGGAGACAAAGTCAATCCGAGGAGGAAATGTAACTTGCTTCAATCCAAGCCTCCCCAACACGGGTATAGCGACACGATTGACACTGGGATACGAGGAGAGACATAAAGGTCAGCTCCAATCCACTCGTCAGGTCACTTAACACGGTGTGGATCAAAGGACATGGATATAGAGAGGACTAGCTACGCCCTAACAAAGTAGTATGGGGTGAAAATCATAGCAGTTTGATTATTCAAAAGGCTAAATCACCCACTAGAGTAAATATATTATTGCCTTTTAATTGGTAGGCATAACCATTAATAGAATTATATAATCGCACTAGTTCCAAAAGGAAAGCGGATTAGGATTGGTGCAGAATGTGCAGAGCTAAGTCGGCACTAGCATTTAGACTACAAATAGTATTGTAGTGTTTAATTTAGGTTGGTAGTTGAACTTCTGATTGGTTCCAGTCACCATTACTTTATAATGTGCTAAGAGGATCCCACACAGAATATTCTTTACCAAAGTTGTTAATAAATAACAACAAATAAATTAAATAATGCTGTGCTAACTCTGCTCAGTACACATTCAAGCGATACTGGTAATAGTTGATTGTATAGGCATAAGGGTTCAATCCCTTTGCAAAGCAATTGTATAGTGTGGTTCAGAAGACTCTACCACCGGTTCGGAACCTATCCAGTCGAGAAGAACCGGCAAGAAACTCGATCTGGCCTAAGCACCAAAAATAGATATGTTCTATATTTATATATATGTATACATTATGTATATAAATATTCATTTATAATCTTACAATACTAATATTATCTTAGCCTATTGAGATCTCAACTTAATTCTATACCTTTTTTGTATTATAGATTAATCTTTATATTCTATGGCAATATATTTGCCTTATTTTATCTGTAACTTCTTAAGATTCCCATTATAATCATGTACTCAAGTTATATTTTCATAGATTTGATTGAGGATTTAGAACTCAATTATAATTAAACTTTAGTAATATAAATGGTTTATGTAACAAGTATTGTTGATAGTTGTAAAGAGTATAGTGTGGGGTTGTGACAATCTTAAAGAAAGCTTCCCATAACTTTCAGTAGAATCCAGTTCATATTCTTTTGAATTATAAACACAAGAGGATGCTGATTTTGAGTTAAGTCGAGAGACAACACCAGGCAGAGGCTTCATGAGAGTTGATCATGTCAGACAAAAGACGGCTACCAGTTCGTGCTTTGGTGGAGATGCGCAATGCATTTCAGACCAAACCAATCCCCGGGTCAGGGCTAACGTATCGCTGACAACAACCCTACTTCCCCTCAGGCATATGTAACCCCTTCCCTACCCAGCAAAACGGTTTACCTGGTAGAGAGAGAGAGTTAAAAACGCCGAAGCGTAATATGCTTTAGGTGCAACCCAAATCAACGCCTACTGGGACTCCCTATAATAAAACACTGCTGACTAAAAGCTTATGAACTCGAATCAACATCAGTTTAGAGAATTATTTAGTAAATAAATTATAAAGTCACAGATTTACCAATGCGAACCTTCTCTTCCTCAATTTACCTCATTCTGATAGAATCAGAACTACAATACCTTAGCTTATGTATAGTACTGTGTCTTTGTTTGTGTTCTTTAATAAATACTTTTGGTTGAATCATATGAATAAAATTATTGAGTACAACATATTAAAATTATTTAGAGAACCTACCCTAGTTAACAGCTTATATTCCTCAATAATATTATGTTTATTTAACTTTAAAGTTTCTAATTAGGTTTGCAATATATTGAACTTACTTTATATAATAATATACCTTTTAGTGAAATAATCATTGCTGTTGCATAAATACATGGTTGAACTATCACATCTTTACACACTTTATGACAACAACTGCATATAAACAATTACCTGACTTTTATAGAATTCAAACCTTCTTTGTTATTCTCACAATGCGCGAGTTACAGATCTTTTAGCTATTAATATTAATAATTGTTACATGAATCGGATACATTATTGAATACATTAAGAAGGTGAATATACCAGTAGAATCTAGTTCACATTCTTCAGACAAATATATATATATTCAAGCCAACAACTACTAAATGCATAATACTAACCTCTACTTAGCCAAAAGCCTGTGAACTTGACTCAGAACGAATTCTAATTATAGATTGACAACAATTAAATAATCTTTCTTTCTGATAAAACAGAATTACAGATCCCTTTTGCTAATGCAATGTAATGTATGTCTTATTGTGATCATTTACGCAACAGGTTATTGTTTGAATTCTATAAATAGAAATTCACACACAAAGTTATATTCTAATAATTTATAAATTACTTACAGTCTCGTAGGTCTCACGAACACAAGATATTAACAAATTATGGATTAGAATACTTATAACACAACAATACCTAACTTCGCCAAGACGTAACTTTACGTGTTTATTTAGCTTGATTACGTAATTAATATTCGCAACTTATTCACTGTACTGACTCTAAATTGACCATTAATTCACGCACTTCTTTCACTGACGCTCTTTTAATATGCTTTCTTTACGAGATTTTCTCTAATACACTTGACGAACTCTCGCGCACCACGTGAAGAACATCGCGACTGCTACCTCGGCCCTGCCCTCACATGCTCATGGTCTAGGTAAACCATGCGGATTTCTGACTAATGCTGTACAATTCGAGACACTTTGCCGGCACTGTAGCTGGACTGCGTAGGTTTCGACTTTAATTTTGTTACGAACGAACTCTCGCGCACATTTATTGACAAAGTAACTATTTCCTTTGTTCTTTTAATGAGAACTAGCGTTATGACGAACTAGAATAACGGTTACGAAGGTTCGCGAACTCACACAGACTATTGTAGACTCTTCCCTGGATACAACAACACTAATCCCCAAACGACCGTTACCAAAGCTTATATAACTTTCCCCTTTCCCCGTTATCCGCATTGCAGATATTTCATCAAACCATCCCTCCTACACATCGTATGACCCGCGCAGGAGTTTTTTCAAGCTCCGCCTACTTCGTCTAGTACAGGCGTCGTACCGCTCGTGTACCCACTTACACGGATACTACTCGACACTAGATGAGACAACTTAATTTTTTTTTTTTTTTTTTTTTTTTTTTAATATACGAAGTTGGGTCTGTTACAACTTCAAATAATTTTACCTCTTTGTTTATCTCGTGGCCACAGCTGGTAAATAAAGTAAGTGTATAATGTATTGCAAACCCACAAAATCATACATTATAGTTTTCTTAATTGATTAGCTGTGTTTTGTGACTTAAAAGAGTAAATACATCCTGTTACTACTTCAAGCTAGCTTAGCGCAATTTCAGCTTTATACTTTATATGATTATTGCCCTAGTTTTTAAGGATCTATAAGGATATTTGATAGTCTATAACCTAACCTTCCTCAATAAATATGGTTCTTTTAAATCTAATATTTATTCACATAAAGTAGCAATTTCAAAATCCCAAAAAAGAATATCTTGTGTTTTATAACATAAATATACATTTGTGTTATATTAAT
>JACEII010001882.1:10363-22490 GCA_014332785.1 Antheraea mylitta | reverse complement strand
GCCCAATTTATTTTACAATCATAAATTTACCACATCTATCTCTTTTTTAATCAATTCTTCATCATTAGTGAACTCAATCAACCACTATTAGTACCCTATATCCATCCAAATCAACTAGATTAATCTTAAATATGATATTTACTCAAATGAATAGTGTCAAAATTCCCCCTAACTTCCCCACTTTTAGGATCCATTAACGTATAAACATTATCAAAAGGGACAGCAGCTACTACATATGGACCTTCATACAATAACTCAAACTTTTTTGTCACCTTTTTACTAGCTACTGACTTATTAGCCTTCCGTACTTTTACTAAATCGCCTATCTGAAATGTGATTAACCGGTGTGATTTATCAAACTTTATTTGCCGTTTAATACTATTCCTTTTCAAATTTTCCCTTACTTGCTGCCGAACCATTTCTGTATCCCTAGTTTTCATAACCTGAGCTAAGCAATGATCGTAACTTAATTTATTGCATTTACCCATTAGAATCTCAATAGGTGTGAAACCAGTACTCTCGTGATAAGAGTTATTATACAAATTCTCAACTTTACTTAACATAGAGGCCCATCCTCTATGGTTATTATAACAATACGTTCTAAATAATCTACCTAATTCTCTATTAACCCTTTCTGTTGTATTTGGTCTAGGATTCCTAACTGTTGTATATATTGGTTTGATCCCCATTCCCTTTAACGTTACTTTCCATCCATTACATCTAAACTGACTACCATTATCTGTCATTACCACTTTGGGCTTAATGATTTTAGAAAAATGTTTTAGTTTGGCTATAACAGCTCGTGACGAAGCTTTCCTTAAATCATACAATTTTATAAATTTGCTAAATGAATCCTGTATTACTAGAATATAGGTTAATCCAAATTTCCCTTTAGGTAGGGGACCATATAAATCAGCCATGACAAAATCTCCTACTTGCTCTGTTATAATAGATTTACATCTTCCAACATACTTGATATTGTCATTTTTTGACACTTGACATAAATGACACCTTTTAAGAACAGTTTTTACTGTTGTATTCATTTTTAACCAATAAAATCTATCTTTTAAATATTTTAATATTTTGTATGCTCCCTGATGCCCCATTTCCTCTAATTTTTGCTCCATCTTGTTCCTATAAGCATATGGTACGGGATATGTTCTCTTAATAAATGGAATATGTTGAGCCATTTTAATCTCGTGCTCGTAACAATTAGCCCTTCCTAACTTATTAGCAAACACTTTTCCGTGTTTCCCTAAAGTCTCTTTTAAGTTTCGTAGCTGTAAGTTACTAAGGGGAACACCTACTGGTATATTCTCTAAATACTTATTAAGATCAAAATCATTTTGGACTTTTGTTATTTCCGCAACACAACCTTCATAGATATGTTTAATGAATGGAATAAAAACACTGGGTCTAAATTTGTTAAACCTAATTCCAGTTAGACATCCAACCAATTCTATTGATATTTCTTCTAGTTTTAACCAATCAAAGCCTAATATTACAGAATGCAAAAGTTTTGGCACAATTAAAAATCGAATGTCCCTTTGAATATTACCCATTTGCACAGGTAATAATACCATCTGTTGTATTTTAGTACTTTTTTGTCCAACTGCCCCCCGTATCTGTATCGGTTTGACAGGCAATAGGTCAACTTTTTGTTTTACTCTAATTACCAAACTCTCCCAAAAGATCTCCGAAATACAAGTTATATCGCTACCCGTATCTATTAAACAAATCACCTTTTCATCATAAATTCGTATTTCAATTTCTGATCTAACTATTTCTAATTTATCATGAGTAATACAATCCTCTTCATCAAAAAGAGACGCAGCAATGTTTTCGGTTTCTAACATCTGGTTAACATTATATACGGAATTTAATTTTAATATATCTACCATTTTAACCTCTATATTACTAACACTTTGACAGACCCCTTTTCCCCCTAAACCCATATGATCAGTTTGACCCTTACTCATTATAGGTTTTAATATACCTCGTTTATGCAACCCTAACGCTTGTCCAGGCATCCATCCCATAGATAACATTATTCGTAACGCAACATTTTTTTGTTTAACCCCTTCATTAGTTGATGTATCGGGGTACATAGCACCAACCGAATTTAGTTTAAATTATTCTCTAAGCTAGGAGCGTCCTTGTTTGAAGTTGCACTTGTATCCGCAACTGCTGTAGAACCACACTCATTTAATTGCTGCTCAGTCGTCACACTATTAAGAGTCCTCTTCCTGTTCATAACATTCTTATGATTCCGTTGATTACGAGAAATTCCTAACTTAAGTGACTCATTTAAGGGAAAATTCGGCATTTCTGATTGCTGACAACTTCTATTAATATCATCTAATTTTCGTAAAAATTCCGTGGCTTCTAATATCGATGTGCATCGGGTGGTCGACCAAGCATATTGAACTTCTTTAGGATAATGACGCATAATATCACTTATAAGTTGCTTTTCTTGTATAGGATAAGTCAACATCTTGGCCTGCCCACTTAATGAAATAAAATGATTTAACATTGTTGACGTAGTATCATTCCACACATTATGCACGATTTTGCGGCGCACTTCGTTCTGCTCAGCTTCTCCCCAATATGTATCCAGAAAATCCCTTTTGAAGTCTTCAAAATGAGACCATCTCTCTTTGTAAACTCGAGCCCAATTACGCGACTCGCCTTCTAGGCATTCAATAATTATGTCTATTTCATTTCCTGTTGTGGTAGGAATTTTCCGCAAGTACGAAGTCAAATCTTCTATAAATGAAACGGGATGTCGATTCTTTGCTGGATATTTTGGCTTTTCACTTGTCATTTGACACATCGGGTAGTACATCAATGGAGGCATTCTTGATGGACCATGTGTTAAATTAGTAAATTCTTGAGCTCTTTCATTTACATTGGTTTCACTCGATTCCACATGAGATGCCATGGAAGACATCGAGTTAATCCTATTTTCGAGTTTCTCGATTTTGTTATTAATATTACTAACTGCCTGTCTCATGACTTTTGTCATATACGTTAATGGACTAATCTTCCTTTTCATTGGACCATTGGAAACACTAGTTGATTCCATGACCACACTTTCTACTGGCCGATTCTTCCTTTCCAAGCCCCGTGGTTTGTTAAGTAATGCTCTTGATCGTAATTGTTTTGACATTTTATGTTTACCTCTTGGTTTTTCCTTATGATACTATAAAATGCTTCTAATAATTTCCTTTCTCCGGTTATTTATATACTTCCAAATAGTAGACTATTACTAAATTATTTTTAACTGTTATATTTTATTCTTTAAATTATAATTCAAATCTCCCAAACTAATGTTGACTATCTTCCCTAAACCCGGCTCAGTGTCTGGAATTATACAATCAAAGTCTCTTTTTTTTTTTTTATTATTATAATTAATTTTTTTTTCTTTTTAATTAATCAGGCTTCTCATTCATTATATTGCTTAAATTTCCCAATCAATTCCCAATACATACACGCACACACGTACTCATACACCCAATATAAATATACAAAATAAATGCTCTAAATGCTCTAATCTAAACATGTAATCATTGAAATCAACATTTAATTTTAATCCCCAAAATTAATCACTAATTATTTAAACCTCGCTCCTCCTAATCGTTGTACCATTTAAATTTTCCTTTCCTGTATAATCTGAAACCATAAAATCAACTTAAATATCTTTACATTAAACAACTGAATATATATTTTCAAATTAAATTATACCTTACATTACACTAAATTTGAACCAACTTTCAATTGTTAACTGCGCCCCCTATTTACTATAAATTTTAACCACTTTTATCCCAATCTATTACATATAACTAAATACTTGAATAAAATTATCTACCTTGCACAAAGTAAAAATCTAAAACCCTAACTAATTTTTTTTCTGCGCCCCCTACAAATTATAAAATGTTATTTCCTAATCCGTTATGTCAACCCTATCCATATGCATCTGTACGCACTCCTATATATTCAATTGTTATAATAGAAAATCTTAGGGAAAACCAACGAACAGGTGGGTCATCTGATGTTAAGTGACCCTCACCTTCCTCAGACGCCGAAAAATCAATTATGCATTGCTAATCTACGCCTGAGTATAGTAGGAAGAGGAAGGGAAAGGGGATGGGCCTCCGGCACTCTCACTGACCGAACGAAACGCAACAATGCAAGCATTGTTTCTTCACGCCGATATTCTGTGAGAGGGTGGTGCTTCCCCGGACGAGCCGGCCCATTCATGCTGAACCCAGTAATGGATTCAGCGTGGCTCTACCACTGCTGATAGGGGATAATATACTATCATAAAATGAATATTCTAAACTAGCATAATTGGCAGCTAACATCAATTTTATTTTATTACTATTATCCTAATAAACCACTTCCATCATATATAACTGTAGATCCCTAATTTTAATTTAAAATTTGATTGTATCTCAAGTACTTAATAATTCTTTAATGAAATATTATTATTAAACGCACTTCCTATAATGTTATAACTTGTCAAAGCATCATATTTAAGTAACCACTCACATAAGTAAACAGCCTAAATGAACCCATCCTAATCTGTAATTACATCTCAAATNATAACGAAATAATAACATAACACTACATCACATTACAGTGCAGTAGTACAGTTGTATGAAAGTAGAAAGCTCTACAACTCTTTCATTAATGTAATGATATATATATATATGGAATTTTTGAAAAGGTCTCTGTAATAATTATTTCACTACCTATTATTAAGACATAATGTATATTTTTCGCCAAACATTTTGACCGCCACGTATCTATGGATGCTCAGAGATATATCAAACTGTATTATATTACATGTGTCTATAAATTGAGACAACGTAATGAAAAAAAAAAAAAAAAATGCTGATTTATTTATGCGTTACCCCGAACTTGGGCTATATTCAGAGCGGTCAAAGTGATTGACGAAGACTATAATATTTTAGGTTCTATTAATCATAGTTGTTATTAAATATAATTGTAGAATTATAAGAGCTGTGTTGTAATAGTTATAATAAATAAATAAATAAAATAATATTTGCGTCGGCTCGAAGGACCGCCGAGTTTTAAGACGCGTCTCAAGTGTGTAATATTAGAAATGTTTGTTATATATATATATTTTTGTACTTGTAGCAAAGGGTGGTATTGTTATTAAAATGCCAGTTTTAAATATTCGATTTATTGGTTATTAGATTTTAAATTTGTATTACATAATGATTATGTGAATAAACATCTAAACATCTAAAACATCAAATTAATATCTGAGAAGGCAATTAAGAAGGTCAAAACTACCACCGCTGTAATGACCATTTATATGTACTCGATCCTTTTTTGTTTATTTAAACATGTTAATTAGTGGAAATAGGGGCTAATTCTATAAAAATATATATTACGAAAGAAATGAAAGATCGGAAAAAGAGAGTAAGACGGAAAGAAAGAAAGGAAAAAGAGCTTTTATTATTACAAACAATCACAAATAACAAGATACATAAAGCATTTACCATATTGTGGTCGAGAAAAAAATACATATGGCTGAGAAGCCAATATTAAGATGAGTGTGTAGTTTAAGTAGAATAGATAAAATTAAGATTGTGTGAGACAAAGTTTAAGATAGCACGAGTGACAGAAAGATTGAAGATTGAAGAGCATGATACGGGCATACTATGATTTTAGATGAATGTCATGTTACTAGAAAAGCTTTGAATATGAAAGTGGACGGATATAGGAGTGGAACATAATTGAAATGAAGATGGATTGTGTTAAAATTATATATGTATTAAAAATATGAATACTGAGATGACATCTGACAGGGGTAATAGTACAGGAAAACATTTACCAAGCCTACATAAGTGTAAGTGAAATAAAAGTATGGAGATTGTTATGGGCAGCGAGCACGTGCAAGACACTAAATGGTTGAATAGTGAATAGTTATAGGAAGTGAAAGGCGTAAATTTAGTACTCCTTAGTTTGTATTAGATGTTGTTCTAGTACGTTGAAATCCACAGTGTTAGCAATAAGTTTTTATATGAACATTAACAACGAATTATTAGGGTTCAGTATTGTTCTAACTTGCACAGAGCGTACTAAATAATATCACAGTCAATAGGAAACAGCACAAAAGAGCAAGAGCATGTGCGTTATTCATTAAACGGGCACATCTTATGGAGTCTTGATCGAACTGATTTCGATCTTATGCGGGCCACACGCATAGAGTACATTTATCGTCCCATTACAGCTGCGAGAGAGAATAAGGGATACGACCTCGTCAAAAAACAGTAACTTTATATACTCTGATCGTAACGGTCACCGAGTAGACTCTAATCGATAGAGTTTAATTGAAATATTGTCACGACAAAGCCTAATAAGAACGTAAGATAGTTTGAGTGGCTGCACTAATATTGAACTTGTGTTAATAAAACACATTACACAAATATTACAGATAGAGATGAGTTACAACCACCTCAATATTATATTCGCAATAGAGATGATGACTGTAGTCAAGGTATAATGCATAAATGTTTTTCCAATATTTTGCTGTGAATCTTAGAAGCAAAATAGTCACAAAGAACGCAAACTGACAATTATGTTAAATTCTAATAACGTAATAGTAAAGGCGCGTTACACTTTTAAATAAGGTATCAAGATCCCAAGACGTATGTAGGTGGTAGAGCCCCGCTGAAGCTATTTTTGGTTTCAGCATGAATGGGTCGGCTCCTCCGGGGTAGTACCACCCCTCTCACAGATAACCGACGTGAAATAACAGTGCTTGCATTGTTGTGTTTCGTTCGGTCAGTGAGAGAGCCGGAGGCCCACGTCCCTTTCTCTATCCTGCTTTCCCTTTCCTTCCCCTCCCCATTCTCCCATATACAGGCTGGCAACGCACTTGCGACGTCCCTGATGTCGCTAGTGTCTATGGACGGTGGTGATCACTTAACATCACGTGACCCACCAGTTCGTTTGCCTCCTTTGATATTATAAAAAAAAAAAAGATGTATAAAATCCTGCACTAGAGAAATCGCGTGGATTAACTAGCCTATTGTGTAACTACAAAGTTTTCTAGTTATATCAGCATCCTTCCTGACTCCTACAAATACTAAGTAGACAATACAATATGTTCTTCGAAGGAATTTTATTACCTAAAATTTTGTACATAATTTGCATTCGGTTGTTAAACGATATAGTCTTAAATAACCAACATATGCTTCCAAGCGTGGCTGAAGTAACTTATAGGTTATTGCAGAGAGGTTTTCAATTTGACGATTGTGGTCAGCCAGGCAATTTAAGACAACTTCCTACTACGAAACTATGGATTCAAAACAATTTAAGCTTCATCTCATTTTAGGATTTAAACTTATTTCGATTAATGTTGTACACTAATACGTTACCAATGAGCATCTATCGCTTCAAAATTACTTTTTTATACAGATACTGCATCGATCAATGTGCGTGCAACCTTAAAAAATAGTTCGGTTTCTATAAATGAAGAGGACGAAGATCTTTAATCTTCCTTTGTGACGTATTAAACTTCTGCAACAAGCTCCTACAGTCACCACGTAACCTTTATCTTATTAAATATGTCCGTTATTTTTGATTAAATACTTCTTTATTTTCCCTTTTTATTACATAGTACCTGGACGACCGAGCCTAGTTCGGTTCTTTAAAAAACAGTTTTTAATTAAAATAAACTATTAGGTTTTCCTCATAAAATTAACACTTATACAAAAAAAAAATATAACAAAAATATATCTCTTCGGCTGTTACTTGGATTCGAACTGGGGTTACGCGGATTTTCGAAGCAACCAATTTCCGTCTGAGCTATTTTTGTTTTGACAGCGACGGCGTAATTTACCTTTATAATCTAGCTATATTTTTTAAATGCCTGAAAACGCAATTAAAAAAGTTTTCTATGAATAAAATCTAGTTAGATCGATTTATCCTCCCCGAAAATACCTACATACTAAGTTTCATGGAAATAGATTGTAACAGACAATTGTAATTGTGAAGTTCCAAGGAGACAAAGTCAATCCGAGGAGGAAATGTAACTTGCTTCAATCCAAACCTCCCCAACACGGGTATAGCGACACGATAGACACTGGGATACGAGTAGAGACACAAAGGTCAGCTCCAATCCACTCGTCAGGTCACTTAACACAGTGTGGATCAAAGGACATGGATATGGAGAAGACTAGCTACGCCCTAACAAAGTAGTATGGAGTGAAAATCATAGCAGTTTTAATATTCAAAAGGCTAATTCACCCACTAGAGTAAATATATTAATGTCCTATAAATGGTAGACATAACCATTAATTGAATTATATAATCGCACTAGTTCCAAAAGGAAAGCGGATTAGGATTGATGGCTGGACGTGCAGAACTAAGTCAGCACTAGCATTTAGACTACAAATAGTATTGATTAATTTAGGTTGGTAGTTGAACTTCTGATTGGTTCCAGTCACCACTACTTTATAATGTGCTAACAGGATCCCACACAGAAGATTCTTTATCAAAGTTGTTAATAAATAACAACAAATAAATTAAAATAATGCTGTGCTAACTCTGCTCAGTACACATTCAAGCGATAGATTGGTAATAGGTGATTGTATAGGCATAAGGGTTCAATCCCTTCGCAAAGCAATTGTATAGTGTGTTTCAGAAGACTCTACCACCGGTTCGGAACCTATCCAGTCGAGAAGAACCGGCAAGAAACTCGATCTGGCCTAAGCACCGAAATAGATATTTTCTATATATATGTATATATTAGGTATATAAATATTCATTTATAATCTTACAATACTAATATTATCTTCGTCTATTGAGATCTCAACTTATTTCTATACCCTTTTGTATCATAGGTTAATATTTATATTTTATTGCAATATATTTATCTTATTTTATCTGTAACTTCTTAAGTTTCCCATCATAATCATGTACTCATGTTATATATTCATATACTTAACTGAAAATTTAGAATTCTATATAATGAAACTTTAGTAGTATAAATGGTTTATGTAACAAGTATTGTTGATAGTTGTAAAGAGTATAGTGTGGGGTTGTGACAGTCTTAAAGAAAGCCTCCCATAACTCTCAGTAGAATCCAGTTCATATTCTTTTGAATTATAAACGCTAGAGGAGGTTGATTTTGAGTTAAGTCGAGAGACAACACCAGGCAGAGGTTTCATGAGAGCTGATCATGTCAGACAAAAGACGGCTACCGGTTCGTACTTTGGTGGAGATGCGCAATGCATTTCAGACCAAACCAATCCCCGGGTCAGGGCTAAGGTATCGCTGACAACAACCCTACTTCCCCTCAGGCATACTGTAACCCCTTCCCTATCCAGCAAAATGGTTTACTTGGTAGAGAGAGAGAGTTAAGATCGCCGAAGCGTATATGCTTTAGGTGCAACCCAAATCAACGCCTACTGGGACTCCCTATAATAAAACACTGCTGACTAAAAGCTTATGAACTCGAATCAACATCAGATTAGGGAATTATTTAGTAAGTAAGTTATAAAGTCACAAATTTACCAGTGCGAACCTTCTCTTCCTCAATTTACCTCATTCTGATAGAATCAGAACTACAATACCTTAGCTTATGTATAGTACTGTGTCTTTGTTTGTGTTCTATAATAAATACTTTTGTTTGAATCATATAAATAAAATTATTGAATACCACATATTAAAATTATTTAGAGAACCTACCCTAGTTAACAGCTTATATTCCTCAATAATATTACGTTTATTTAACTTTAAAGTTTCTAATTAGGTTTGCAATATATTGAACTTACTTTATATAATAATTTACATTTTAGTGAAATAAAATTACTGTTAAATACATGATTGAAATATCACATCTTTACATACTTTATGCCAACAAATGCATATAAACAATCATCTGACTTTTATAGAATTTAAACCTTCTTAATAAGTATTCAATAATGTATCTGATTTATGTAACAATTATTAATAATAGCTAAAAGATCTGTAACTCGCGCATTGTGAGAATAACAAAGAAGATGAATATACTAGTAGAATCTAGTTCACATTCTTTTGACAAATATATATATATTCAAGCCAACAACTACTAAATACATAATACTAACCTCTACTTAGCAAAAGCCTGTGAACTTGACTCATAACAAATTCTAATTATAGATTGACAACAATTATATAATCTTTCTTTCTGATAAAACAGAATTACAGATCTTTATAGTTAATGCAATGCATGTCTTGTTGTGATTATTTACGTAACAGGTTATTGTTTGAATTCTATAAATAGAAATTCACACACAAAGTTATATTCTAATAATTTATAAATTACTTACGGACTCGTAATTTTCACGAACACAAGATATTAACAAATTATGGATTAGAATACTTATAACACAACAATACCTAACTTCACCAACACGTAAATTTACGTGATTATTTAGCTTGATTACGCAATTAATATTTGCAACTTAGCCACTGTACTGACTCTAAATTGACCATTAGTTCGCGCACTTCTTTCACTGACACTCTTTTAATCTGCTTTCTTTACGGGATTTTCTCTAATACACTTGACGAACTCTCACGCACCACGTGAAGTACATCGCGACTGCTACCTCGCCCTGCCCTCAGATGCTCATGGCCTAGGTAAACCATGAGGATTTCTGACTAATGCTGCACAATTAGAGACACTTTGCCGGCACTGTAGCTGAACTCCCTAGGTTTTTGATTTTAACTTTGTTACGAACGAACTCGCGCACATATTTATAGACAACGTAACTATTCCCTTTGTTCTTTTAATGAGAACTAGCGTTATGACGAACTAAAATAACTATTACGAAGTTTTCGGACTCACGCAGACTATTACAGACTCTTCCCTGGATACGTTACCTCGTCTTATATATCTTTCCCATTTCTTTGTCTCTCCGATTAATGCAGGTGGGCTCGTCAACTTCGTATGGTACAGGCGTCGCACGGCCCGTGTACCGGCTCCTGATTCGTCCAGACCCCCACAAATCGCGCCTCCTTCGTCAAGTATATTTACGTAAACCGCATTAAAGGGACAACTACTCGTCACAAGATAGTATCACTTGTTTCCCTTCATAATGTTCCCAATTAAACTTGTTAAAATCATATTGACTACATAACTACTTTATTTATTTTAAAGGTACCTATGTTAACCTTGAATAATTTATCTTATAATGTTTCTAATTAGACTTGTTAAAACGATTTTAACTTATATAATTACTTTATTTATTTTTAATACTCCTATGGCAGCCTAGATGGCACTACTTGAATAATCATTTTATTCTTTTTTTCCTTAATATACTAAGTTGGGTCTGTTACACAATGAGGTGGTGATTCTAATACTCTTCTTTAGAAATGATATGGGACATAGATCATAGTGTGGTTCTGTTTTGATAGAGAGTGCAGCTTCTTTGGCCAGAAAATCTGCTCTTTCATTTCCCGTGATACCCACATGTGCTTTGACCCAATAAAATTTAATTCCTCTTCTAAGATTTCGTAGCTCTAATAATTTTATTCTAGTCGCGCATACCGAAGGGTGGAAGATTTGATAGTTTTTTTATCGTCTCTAAGGTTGATCTGGAGTCACAAAGTATTTTGACAGTTTCAAATTGATTTGCCATATCAATTGCTTTATATAAAGCATATAATTCAGCCTGAAATATTGTACAAAATGTTGCTATTTTTTTTTTTGTATTCAATTTCAACACCATCATTAAAAATGAATAGCGCTGCACCTATATTATTGTCAATTTTAAATGTTTGTTATAGTTGAAAAGTTGAAATTTTTAATTTTTTGTTGAATTCTAAATTTGAATTTTTGTACGTATATAAAACTGGAAGACATCATTTCAAATCGATGTTTAAGTAACTTAGACAGATGTTTTTTTTATATTTTAACCTTGAATTAAAGCTTGAAATATACTAATTTTTCACCAAAAAAATTAAAACGTGATCGTTAATAGTTTAGGACGTAGAACATATAGACTACACACACATAGCTATGAGCACTTTCTAAGCAATTGGGTTTATAAACTAACATGCTAAAATACTACGCTATTAATATTTTATTCCTTCATTCTAACAT
>JACEII010001870.1:0-14289 GCA_014332785.1 Antheraea mylitta | reverse complement strand
CGGGGTGGTAGGGCTTTACAGCCTGACTGGGTCACAACCACCATGTACATGACGAAAAAATCCGTAATAGTGATTCGCTTCTGCGCGTCGCGTTTCGGGATCAGCCTGTGCATATCCAGCTTTTTGTAGGCCGGCATGATAGTGGCGACCAGCGATGGATAGTGTGTCACTCGGTACGTGTACTGTGCTTACCATCAGGCATAGTGCAGGCATTTTGCCGTGCTACGATAAAAAAAAGAAACAATTTTTTCGCGTGATAACCAATTTGGTGCAAACGAAGTTGCACGGGTCAGCTAGTATATAATAAAAAGATAAACCAGATCGAGTTTCATGCCAGTTCTTCTCGATAACTGGGTTGTTTCTGAACCGATGGTAGTTTTTGACGTTCATAAGTGCCTTATTAGGGCCTAAACTGAATAAAGTATTTTTGATTTTGATTTTGAAACAAATCCAAAAAACAGGTAATAGAAAAGGATTTGGAATTATTAAAATAGAATAAAAGTAACACTACAAATGAGTATTATGGCTGAGCCAAAATAAAACATGATAATATCATTCTTGCAAAGGTGATTTATCAACAAATTATAACTAGACCTTAACATTTAGTCACCACTTGGGCTGAGTGTGAGTGTTGCACACTTCATCAAATTAATTATACACTGACTGCAAAAAAAATAGCACATTTTTATGCACAGAATATTTGGCTTTGTGGAGTGTCACTGCAGCATCTTTAATTAAATTATGTACATATCACAGTTGGTATATATAATGTATGTTACTACAATAACATTATATGTAAGCTGTAATCACCAGATTTGTTTTGCGCCCCATTTATCAGCTCATTCTTTTTACTACATTGTCCTTAAGTAAAATGTTAGGCATTAATATAATCTGTTATAAGAAACCATTTTTTTATATATTTTACCTCATTATGCTTTACAAAACAAACAGAATGTAATGAACAGCTGTCTGCTCCCTTGATGGACCGTGTAATATCTCCCCTTCTTCCACCCAAGATGTTAATGACTCCATCTTCACCGATACTAACTATATCACCTTCAAATGTGTCCACAGATGTGCAGGAGCACGGGAAAGCACTGTAATTATGTAGTATAAAAACTATATAAATAATATAAATTCCAGCCAACACACTGCAGGGTATTTGTATGCATTGTGCATTATGATTGAAATAGGTGTATTACATTAATAACCAAACTGAAGTAGACTAATAATCTGTTAAAACAGGGGCTTGATAACTGTATAATCTTCAAGTTGATATAAAATAAATTACTTATTCATTTATTAGAGCTACTTCTATATTGCTTTGATTATTGTATACTAGCTGTGCTCGTAATTACGTCCATGTAAAAGGTAGTGTAAAATAAACATAAATAATAAATTCATCTGAATGTATTAAGTCAATTTATTTTCTTGCCTTAGTTTTGTTGAGGACGCAGTACTTTAAGAGTGTGCATGTTTAAACTGACAGACAGATAAACATTTCTAAAAATGTATTATATTACTTATTCCAAGACATCAGCAACAATTTTTTTATTACAAAAGTCTAAAAAGTACTGACACAATGGGGTTACATTCTTATTATATGTAAGGAAGAAGATAAAACATTGTAGCTTTCTTCTGACGTATACCTATATGGGAAAAATTTGCATAGGAGTTTAGTCACTTTTAAAATAACATTTTAAAACTGATACATATATAATTTCTAAGACATAAATGTAACCATATATCAAGTTTTTTTAAAGAATCAACTATTCAGCAACACAGAACAAATGTAATAATAACCTAAACAGTAAATTAATGCAAACAAAATTATGCTCTTTGAGATACTGTATAGATGAAATCTTCATACCAAAGAATGGAAATGATAACAACATTTCTTTAATTCAACCTTGTCTAGCAGCGAAATAAATATAAGTTCAAGTCAGGGCACATCTTATCGATTTTTTATCTTTCAGGTCTTGACTATTTAAAAATGCATATACGCACCCATAATTGTGTAGTTTCTCCCAAGTAAAGATATCTCTTAGCGGAGTTTGCTTCTCATAAACGCTAACTTCTAATAACTTAACATCGCCGGTAGACAAGGAAACCGCAATTTTGGTTTTATCAGTGAATTTTATTTGTGTGACATCACCGTCTACAGGGTACTCGGAAAGTTGCCGCGGATATTCCACCTCCTCATCTTCGCTAGGACTCACGAGTGACCAAACTTTAACTGAATTCTGATCATCGTCCCAACTACCGGTGAAAAACCATTTCGTTTCCGCATAATCTTCAGGTATCCATCTGATTTTATTTACCTTCTGCGATACAAAAGTTCCTTGCACCTCCAGCGGCATTTTTATTTGTTGATTTGTGTCTGCAGGGTTTATGCAAAACGATCATAAACACGTTTTTTTAGAAATTAGAACTAGTTCAAAACTTTTAAAACTGTCATTTGGTCAACTGTGTCAAATACAATAGAGCCATCATTATCTGTGGTTATTTTAGGAACTGAACAAATTGAATTCGGTTCAATATAAAAACGTTTTTGACAGTTAAATATGATAAAAACTATACAAGCAAGAAAAAATCAATAAATATATCCCATATAAGCGAAATCAACTTCTATATATCCTCCTTTAATATTGACATTTCGATATTTAATTTATAGCATTGATCTGTCGATGTTATCGAAATCAAAACATTGATGTTTAACAATGAAATCGTGATGATAAAAAAATAGTGAAGGAGTAGATATACTTATCTAATAAGGTATTAATTTTATGATAAGAGAGTACAAGAACATTCTAATCAGATTCAGACTTCAGTTAATTTTAGTATCCTCAACAATCACTATCTGTTGACTGTTATATACAGCTTATAAATAGGAACTCTGAGTCTGTGGTATAGTCATAGAATAATCAGCTGAGCATGAAAAATAAACTTAATTGCAACCTAAGAAGTAAGATAAAATTTTAATTTTGTGAACTGTGAAGTATGTCTCGCGTTTTACTACCAGCAGAATCTGGAGAATTTATAGCTAAAAATAGCAAACATGTAAAAATACACAATGTTGGCATCAATAAACTGAGTGAAGAGGTAAGTTTGTATTTTAATTTCCAATAATTATTTTTATATTGATCATAGTTCGTCAACTGTAATTTATGTGGTAAGATGGTTATACTTAATTTATATAATTTTAAAGAATCTATAACTTTAAATAAGTGTGATATTAGAACCTAGAAATGTGAATTGACCCAGCAAGGTCTTAACAGCTTCACCGGACTACAATGAGTCTGCTCATTGACACTCATTTCTAAAATATTACAGAAAAACATTCAGATAACGCCATGACTTAGTAGGTACTAGTTACTTTATTGTTTTGTTATTTCCTAGACACTATTTTTTAAGTGAATTAAATTTTGCTCCAATGTTTTTTTATAAAACCTTTATTATTTCTGTCTAACTCTTAAACAATTTTATTGATTTTAAATTATCACTTTTTAATATTATCACTACCTAGCTGTATAGCAAAATGTCTTCTATTTGTCAATAAGAATTTCATCATAATTGGTTTAACCCCTTCAAATTTACAGTGACAATCGAAACTCTGAAACCTTGAATAAAAAATGTCATTTTGGAAAATTTCAGGTTCTATCATCAATGACTGATAAACTGAAAATACCAGACACTGATGCTGACATTATACATCCACATAAAAGTCATCCAAGGGCATGCGACTGGATATTTGTTGCTGATGCTCTGAATTTCTGCTTTTGGTCGTATAGTGGAGTGCCAAAATGGACTGTGGATGGACATTCAGGCTACTATGCATTAGAGGCAGCTCTTGCAAGGGCTTTAAAAGTAAGTAATTCTTGTATCTCCTTTTTAATTTTAGTGGAGTCTTAAAATAGCACTGAGTCCCTCTACAGTATTTGATCATGTATAATCAAACTTAAAATGGTTTGAAAATTTCAATGCCTCATATTCCAGTATCCATTGTCTATCATGAACCTTCAAGAATTGATTACACAAGCAGGTGTACTTCTGCTTTAAAATAATGAGATGACGATGAGCTATCTCCGTAAATTATTTGCTTGTTCAAAATAATTGCATTTCTGTGAAGTTTTCTTCTGGTACAATGTCACAAAAACTGTAATATAAAATGTAGAAATTATTACAATGAAGCCACATTTCATCAAGTTCTATTTAAAAATTGTACTTTTAAATCAACATTAAATTAGAGATATACAAGGAATAAGAAAAGAAAAGAATGTTATAAAATTTTAGCATTTTAATATCTGTGTGTATTTTGAACATGTTCCTCTATGTTTTATGTTTGTGACATCATTGTGATATGTCTTTATGAAATATTTATAAATCCACTGCTTTTTTATTTGTATTATTTATAAATTCATTCAATGCTTTTTGTTTGCCCTCTTAAGACATTGTCACACTCCTTGAACTTCTCTGTACTTAATGCATGATGTAATTTATGTTTGATGGTATTAGAAATAGTCTTTAATGTTAGACACAATAAAAGCTATTTCTCTTCCTAATTATTATTAATAAAATTACATAAAATATAATGTACATTTTTAACACAGTGTTTTTCAGCACACTCTTGGTCTGCACCTTTTTTTTCTGCTGTAAATTTTATTAGTCTTGTTAAAAAAGCTTTAATATTGCAAGTGTTGTTATTTTACTTAAATATTATTTACTTATATGGTTTACACTCCCTTATATTACATATTTTTCATAGAGATTTGTGAACACATGTAGTACGGTGAAGCTGTTAAGACCTTGCTGGATCAATAGAATAGTCAGATTGACAAAAAAAAAAGATTTGTGAACACATTATTTTGTAAGCCAAATCTAAATGGGTTTAACCAATGGCATAGAACATTTTTCCAGGAAGGTCATGACATCACAAATCCTGAGTATTACTCCAAAATCACAAGGGAACAACTTGAAATCATCATGAGAGGTGACAATGAAGCAAAGATACCACTTTTCGATGACAGGATTGAAATTTTACATGAAGTTGGTGCAATACTCATTGAAAAGTATGATGGAAGCTTTGTTAATTGCGTAAAAGAAGCTGATAAATCTGCTATGAAATTACTAGAGATTATTGTGAACAATTTTCCATCCTTTAGAGATGAAGCTGTTTATAGGAATCAAAAGGTTGCATTGTACAAGCGAGCTCAGATTTTAGTCGCTGATATATGGAATTTCTTTGACAATGAAGGGTGGGGTGAATTCTATGATATTGGCAAGATTACTATGTTTGCTGATTATAGAGTGCCTCAAGTGCTTGTATATTTTGGGGTTCTCAGCTATAGTGAGGAGTTGATGGATAAACTGAAGAAAGGTATGATTACTTAGTTCATTTTAATTAACATACTATTATTAATATTTTTAAATAATATTATAGTGAATGCTACTTTGCACTTTCGCCTGGCATTGATTGACCACCACTATGTCTAATTGCAACAAAAAGAGAATTAATTAATGAATATACACATCCATATATTAATTATACAATATATAATTAATATAAACATAATAAGTATCATCAATAAATTAACTAAATTATTTTGCAAAATGACATGTAAATCATGACTATCGATTACATGCTTTTGACATCTGTACCTTTCGGAAAATACTTTATTTCTAAATGAAAAGTACCCTTTGTCCTATTCTGTCCTAAACATCCGTTCTCCTAATACTGAATACTGTTTTACATTCTTGTAATCGTGTCTTGAGAGCCAGTGATTTACACACGATTTTTTATATATAAGTACCCGATTACAGGCTTACAATTAGTACATTACTCGCGTCCTAAGGGCGCCGCGATTTACCGTACAATTTCATAGTTTACATAAATCGACAATACATTTTACTTGGTGGTTCAGAATAATTTCGTTCAAATAATAGTAATAATCGGTTTGGCGGTTAAATTTAAATTATCGTAACCGATATTTTTGAATGTTACATAAGACTATTTACTTGAGTAATATACATAAGTAAACATCATTCCCTATTTTCAAGACATTATGACTCAAGATACATTAACACAAACATTTTATATTAACACATACAACTTTTACCATGAGATATTCTATGTATGAGACTTTAAACGACATAATTACTCTTTCATATATGAAATATTGTTACCTAATTACGAACAAAACATAAGAAACACTACACGAAATATTATGTTCTAACACATTACATAATACGTTATTATATACTTCACAATATTAAGCCTCACAAGACTTATTTTATACGAAATCACGTTATAATACCTAATCTACCTAAGGTATTTTTATATATGCTACATTTTAAATTATGATAAATATTACGAGACTCAGCTGTCCGTAACAAATATTATAAACAGACAAAGTTTGTGAATTTGTGACGTTCTGAGTTTATGAGGTTGTAGGGGGTAATCTCAGAAACTGCTGTTCCGATTTGAAAAATTCTTTCAGTGTTATATAGCTTATTTATCGAGGATGGTTATAGGCTGGATATCATCACGCTAAGACCAATAGGAGCGGAGCACCAATGAGGAATGTTTCACATTCGGGATTTTTTTCTCTCTCTCTTCTGCGTATTAGCGTTAGCTCAAATTAACTATTCCTCGCAAACGAAGTCGCGGGCAAAGGCTAGTTATTGATATTTCAGTTCGTAAAAGAATTTGAAAAAATAAATATACATGAGCCTGTAACTTTGTTTAATTAATGATATGAAAAAATTGACAAGAACTTTTTTATAGAATTTTAAAAGTACTACAAATTTGTCATTTAACATTTTTGTCTAACTCTTATAGTGTAGCTAAAAAATTGCAAACATCCAGAAATTTGAATTTCAAAGCTGTATAACAAATCAAATATTCAAGATAGAAATTGGACTCAAGATAATTTTTTGTATCAAATTTAATAATAACAATGGTCCATTTATTCTTTTTTTTTAATATCACAGTTTGCAGGAAAAAAAAGTAATAATAACCATATTTGCCATGTTATTTGTATGGAAAAACTTAAAGTTCGATGGGAAACCTCTTAGAATTACAATTTTGAGCTCCTCTTTTAACAGGAGTATATAGGGACATCTTCTGAGATATTTTGGGCTGAGAGCAAAAAAATATCGTCGTTTTTTGGCACACCCTAATGTATATGTTCTAATGTTTTTCCAGATGTACTACTTCCAAGCGGTTCTGAAGAAGAAGTGGAAATACGGGGCTGTTCTATACACGCAGTAGAAGTTTTAAAAAAGAGAATAGATGAGATGCTTCGGGAGAATGGAGAAGAGGTGGAAGTGCCGAATTCGAGTCTTATAGACTATTATCTGTGGTGTTATAGGAGGAAATATGCTGATAAGTTAGAATGTGTGCCTTATCATAAGACATTGGGTATATATTATTAAATATTTTCTATGAATAATCAAATTAGTTTCATTAATGCCCAGTTTCTGAGGTATTTGGTTAAACTATTTATAGGTATTGACTCAATAAAGTTATCCATAAGATAAACTGATAATGCAATCTATCTATACTATAATAAAACTGTAACAAGTCGAAATCTGTACATTAAATATTTTTTGAAAATGTTAATCAGGGTAGACTATGTTATCGATATAGAAGCCAAAAATAATCTTTTTACAATTTTTGTCTGTCTGTCTGTCTGTCTGTCTGTCCCTATGCACACGCATCACTCTGAAAGTACTGAACCAATCTTGACGAAACTTGACATAGTGATACCTAATATAACGAGATTACATCAAATGTACTTTTTATCCCATAAAACGCGAAGAGTTCTCCAGGATTTAGGATTAAAGTCTAGAATCTAAGCCCGTATTACTCTGAAAGTACTAAGCCATTTTTAACGAAATTTAACACAGTGATAACTGATATTACAAGGCTACACCCAGGATACTTTTTGTCCCATAAAACGCAACGGGTTCTCCAGGATAACGAAAAACAAAAATTTGTAATTAACGTAACTAGACTTTTTTGCGACACCTTAGTACAAGAGCCGGCAACGTTGAAAGAACAAGAAAGTTAGAATACCTGGTTCTTTAATATATCAACATATATCTTTTGTATCATAGGAGGCAAACGAACAGGTGGGTCACGTGATGTTAAGTGACCACCACCCTTTATAGACACTAGCAACACCGGGGTGTCGTAAATGCGTTGCCAACCTGTATATTGGGGGAGGGTAAGGGAAGGCTAGGGAGAAAAGGAGAAGAGAGGTGAGCTTCCGGCGCTCTTACTGACCAAACGAAACACTACGATGCAAGCACTGTTATTTCACGTCGGTTTTCTGTGAGAGGTTGGTATTAGCCCGAAAGGACACTTGGTAGCCGGTTAAGGTTGTATTTTTAATGCGCATTTTGATTTATGATTAGGTTTAGGAACATTTTTTTCAGTAACTTTTAAACACAATTAAAAGCATGAATTTATCACAGTCAGACATATTTTTCTATAAACAATCATATATATACCCGCTGATATATTTAATAAATAAAAATGATAAATTTCAAACCAATTATTTTTTTTAGCAAAGAACAAATTTCATTTTATAGAACATTATTGATATTAAGATTTCAACATATACAATGAAACAACAATAAACGTAAATGTATGATTTGGGATTAACGCTATCTCAAATATATGCGTCAATTATCAGGCTATACGAAACCGAAATACCTTGGGTCGGCGAGGTGAAATATCTCGGCGTCACTTTAGATAAACACTTAAATTTCGATTCACACACATATAGAGTGCGAAACAAAGCCGTTATGGTCTTGGGTCAGCTCTATCGTTTGCTTTGTCATAAGAGTAAAATATCCCCCAGACATAAACTCACTTTATATAAAACTTGCATCCGTCCGATTATGACGTACAATTGTTCGGTCTTTGCACATGCGCAAAATCGTATTCAAAAGTTGCAGGTTCTCCAGAACCGAGCCCTACGTAAAATATCTGGTGCCCCATGATACGTCCGGAATAAGGATCTCCACGGGGACCTGGAGATGCCTTCTGTCTGGGCGTATATAAAATCACTCACACGTAGTTATTTCGAATAAGCCGCGAATCATCCCAGCCCTTTAGTGGTATCCGCCGCGAACTATGAACCCGTACCCAACGCTGCGCAGTATAGAAGATGACCGCGACACATTTTACCGACCCTCCTGATTCAATCACGTCAGCGAAAGATCAGTACCAGCCTATCTCTTCAAACAAAGCGTGTTCACATCCACGCCCGCATAACCACAGATCATGCCGCCGTGGTCTGGGGATAAATTTCTCTCCCGCACACCAGATTAGGCCCCGCTCGGCAACGGCTGAAACCTAAGTCCATTCCCTCGGCGGGGAGCCCTTGAGTACTCTGCTCACGCGATACATTGCCACAAAACTTTACATCAATGCTACAACATCACACACATCACCTATACACACGTGCACGCCTACACGCTTACACGCTGTTTTTCTTTTTCAGAGAAATAGACGACAAAGAGTTCTACCCTTATTTTTCTCCATCCTATCCTATCTTATATAGTTAAGAGAATTTTCTCCGATACAATATACATACAGGAGTTGTTGAGGCACACATGCCTGGTACACATGCATGTTTCAATAACTTATATACGTATATCTAGATAGATTAGCTTAGGTTATCTCAGATAGGTCGCGATTTTTGCACAAAACAGGCAACAGCCCAAGCCGAGGTGTGCCGTGCACACTTGAGTTGGTCGCCCAAACATCCCAAGTCGGTTGAGTGCTTTCAGCGCTCGCCTCAATAGTTCGATGAAGCTGTAAAGACCTTTCCAGCTCAACAGCGTATACATTTCGAAAAAAAAAATGCGTCGATAACATACGCTGCCACAATTATTGCTATCTTTATCGTGCAGCCAGTAGTACTGCACTAAACTATACCTATAGCTATATTCTATACACATATTATTTTTAAAGCAATAAATCGGTCTAAATATTGAGTTAATAACTGAATTTGTGTGAAAGATGAAATTTGTACTTATTTATATCTATATATAATAATAATAAAATTACTGCTATTCTAGCATGGATTAAGATTACTTTTATTTTTATTTCCAAAAAATAGCATCAAGCACATTACTGTTAATACCATAAATGTCTTTCAATAATAATTCCATTTTAATAACGTTTCAAAGTTAGTGAAAAATACATCCTAAATTTTAAAAATCAATATTTTTGTCTGTACAGGTACGATATACACAAATAAACGCAACTCTTACCGGCAGCCAGATAGCCCGTTGTTCGGATGAATATAATATATAAAACTGGCTTAATTGATTCTTTCCGGTATGGCCTCTACCTATGTAGGTATTTTCGCCAATATCAAGTGTGACAAATACACGATATAAATTTAATGCCAAATATTTAGTGTAACAACTTAGAATAATCTATAATAGAAACATATCAACATGGATAAATTACCAAAAGGTGATAGGTACTATGTTGTGAGTGGTACAGAGATTATTTATAAAAATAAATTGGAAATATATTTAAAATACGTTTTCGAAACAGTTTATAACTCTTAGACAATAGTTTCAAGCAAGTGACAGTTGACGACGCTTCGGGCGATGTCAGACGCTTCGATACGGTGTTCATATATTTTTCTTTAATACAATGGAGTATAAAAAGGTTTTAATACAAGTTGAGAATAGTTATGATAAAGTAAGTGGTATAGATGTTTATTTAGTTTTATGTAGGTTAGTTTTTATCTTAATTGATCCTGGTAGATGTTTTTTTTCTTCGAAATGACTACGCTATTGACCGAGCAAGGTCTTAACAGCTTCACCGGACTACAAACAACGGAGTGTTTGATGGTGCTACGAACGGGTACTAGGCTTATTTAAAAAAAAAATACATGTAATCTGGGTATATGTTTCAGTGAATCCGTGGATAGTTTGGATTCACAATTGGAAACGGTAGTTGTGGCTGTAATCGGGTATCAGTTTTATTCAATTTTTTCGTGTTTAAAAATACAATGGAAACCAGTGATAACCAATTTGGTGCAGACGAAGTTGCACGGGTCAGCTAGTACTATAATAAAACTGTAACAAGTCGAAATCTGTACATTAAATATTTTTTGAAAATTTTAATCAGGGTAGACTATGTTATCGATATAGAAGCCAAAAATAATCTTTTTACAATTTTTGTCTGTCTGTCTGTCTGTCTGTCTGTCTGTCTGTCCCTATGCACACGCATCACTCTGAAAGTACTGAACCAATCTTGATGAAACTTGACATAGTGATAACTACTATTACGAGATTACATCAAATGTACTTTTTGTCTCATAAAACGCAAAGGGTTCTCCAGGATAAAGGATTAAAGTCTAGAATATAAACCCGAATTACTCTGAAAGTACTGAACCAATTTTAACGAAATTTGACACGGTGATAACTAATATTAGAAGACTACATCCAGGATACTCTTTGTCCCATAAAACGCAATGAGTTCTCCAGAATAACGAAAAACAAAAATTTGCAGTTAACGTAACTAGACTTTTTTGCGACACCTTAGTACAAGAGCCGGCAACGTTAAAAGAACAAGAATTTTAGAATACCTGGTTCTTTAATACATCAATATATTTTTTTTTATATCATAAGAGGCAAACGAACAGGTGGGTCACGTGATGTTTAGTGACCACCACCGTCTATAGACACTAGCAACACCAGGGGATTTGTAAGTGCGTTTCCAACCTGTATATGGGGGAGTGTAAGGGAACCTCCGGCACTCTCACTGACCGAACGAAACATTACAATGCAAGCACTGTTATTTGACGTCGGTTTTCTGTAAGTATTCTGGCAGTATTAGCCCGAACGAGCCGACCCATTCATGCTGAAACCAGTAATAGCTTCAGCGTGGCTCTACCACCTACAGAAATTATCAATATATCAATAGACAGAATTTAGGACACTTGGTAGCGGGTTAACGTTGTATTTTTAATAGGCATTTTGATTTATAATTAATCAATAATAAGTTTAGGAACATTTTTTTCAGTAACTTTTAAACGCAATTAAACATTCAGACACATTTTTTATAAACAATCATATATATACCCGCTGATATATTTTATAAATAAAAAAAAGAATGTGGTGTCGTGGGACACCAGGTAGGAACGAAGTTCTTTCGGCTAATGTAGAATCGACACTATTTGGGAAAAAAAATCGTGCTCAATTTTATGTAATCGTAATTCAAATGATCAATTAAAATAACAAAATATGTCTCTTTATTTTTGTTTGACAACATAAAATCACATAGAAATAGAAATAATTACAAAAAAGGAGAAAGAAAAAGATATTATACACTACTCGCTTATGTATACGACTGTCACGCCTGCGCACGTCTCATTTAACTGTTTTATTCCATGCACTTTTCGTTACAGTTTTACTATCACATTTTTTTCAGTTCGGTCGCGCAGCAAAATCCTATCTCCTCCAAGCTTGCCGTAAGGAACTTCGTTTCAATAATAAATTTCAAATCAATTATTTTTTTTTTCATAGCAAAGAACCAATTTCATTTTATTAAACATTATTGACCACCATATACAACGATAAACGTAAACGTATGACTTGGGATTGACGCCATCTCAAATATATGCGTCGTCGACCATCAAGCTATACAAAGCCGAAATACCTTGGGCCGGCGAGGTGAAATATCTTGGTGTTACTTTAGATAAACACTTAAATTTCGATTCACACACAGAAAGAGTGCGAAACAAAGCCGTATGGTCTTAGGTCGTTTCTATCATTTGCTTTGTCATAAGAGTAAAATATCCCCCAGACAAACTCACTTTATACAAAACTTGCATCCGTCCGATTATGACGTACAGTTGTTCGGTCTTTGCACATGCGCAAAATCGTATTCAAAAGTTGCAGGTTCTCCAGAACTGAGCCCTACGTAAAATCACCGGTGCCCCATGGTACGTCCGGAATAAGGATCTCCACAGGACCTGGAGATGCTTTCTGTCTGAGCGTATATAAAATCACTTACAGGTAGTTATTTCGAAAAAGCCGCGAATCATCCCAGCCCGTTAGTGGTATCCGCCGCGAACGATGAACCCATACCCAACGCTGCGCAGTATAGAAGACGACCGCGACACATTTTTACCGACCCTCCTGATTCAATCACGTCAGCGAACGATCAGTACCAGCCTGTCTCTTCAAACAGAGCGTGTTCTCACCCACGCCCGCATAACCGCAGATCACGCCTCCGTGGTCTGGGACTAAATTTCGCTCCCGTACATCAAATTAGGCCCTTCTCGGCAACGGCTCAAGCCTAGATCTGTTCCCTGGGCGTGGAGCCCTTGAGTACGCTGCTCACGCGATACAGTGACACAAGAGTTCTACCCTTATTTTTCGTTATCCTATCCTACATAGTTTAGAGGATTTTTTCCTACACAAAATACATATAGAAGTTGTTGAGGCACGCATGCTTGATACACATGCATGTTTCAATAACTTATATACGTATATAAGTTACCGGACTACTAAGACGAGCGCTTAAGGCACTCAGCCGATTTTATTTAGGCAACCAGTTCAAGGGTACACGGCACACCTCGGCTTGGCTGTTGCCTGTTGCATGCAAAATCGCGATCTATCTTAACTAATCTAGCTAACTATTCATATATGTATGAGTTGTTGAAACGTATATGTATACTAAGCATACACGCCTCAACAACTCCTGCATATATTTATTATCGGAAAATTGAGAGTTTTTTAGTTCTATAAGGAAAAAAGTAAACCCTTCCACTTTCATGTGTAACATGTTTCATTCATCATCATTCAGTGTTTCATGTGTTTCACGTGTGTGGGGGTGATCGTGTAGTGTTGTAGCAGTGATGTATATTTGTGTGTCACCGTATCGCGCAAGCAACGCACTCAAGGGATTCTTACCGAGGGATTGAACCTGATGTATAAAACTGGCTTGGTTTGAAGGTGATAGGTACTATGTTGTGAGTGGAACAGAGATTATTTATAAAAATATATTGGAAATATATTTCAAATACGTTTTTGAAACAGTTTATAACTCTTAGACAATAGTTTCAAGCAAGTGACATTTGACGTTTTCGGCGGGATGTTTGACGCTTCGATACGGTGTTCATATATTTTTCTTTAATACAATGGAGTATAAAAAGGTTTTAATACAAGTCGAAGATAGTTATGATAAAGTAAGTGGTAGAGATGTTTATTCAGTTTTATGTAGGTTAGTTTTTATTTTAATTGATCCTG
>JACEII010001865.1:0-15165 GCA_014332785.1 Antheraea mylitta | reverse complement strand
TTAAATAGACACGAATATATAACGCTATATCTATAGGAATTTGCGTGAGAGAATGAGATAGAATACATTGTACAGTGATTCTTCAGTCTGATTGATAAAACTAAATAAATTTTAATGTTAAGCATCTATTCAGGATTTCAACCTCTCGAATGAGACTTAAGTAACCATGAAGCTAACTAACTTTATCAAGTAAGGTAATAAATACCGTACCTATGACATAAAAAAAGCTTAGTCTGTTACGCAGGTGCATAAATGTCTGCATAGATGTGTGCACAAAACATAAATGCACTCCCTCGTCCATACCTTCCATGTTCCAATGGAACGGCAAACCGCTACGATCAAAGGAGTGTTGGATGTAGTGTCTGGTGAGCGGTACATTAAATCCTGACGTCATCTTAAGGCCATTTTTATATGGCTAGTTGTCTCACCACCGAAAATGGATTGCTGTCGAAACAGATCTGCACTGATGTGTGGAGTAACCGCATAAATTCGAGCACCGAGATGCTTAAAATCCCTCTATCAGGTTTGACCCACGTACCGACGTGGTTACTAGAGTGTGACCGCCATATGCAGGACAGCTAATAGAAGCCACTGATGTGAGTTTCTGGACCATCAGCTATTTCTCGTCTCTTTGTAAGGTCGGCCGGCAAATCTTTGGGGGGTAAGGGGTGTCGAATGAGGGGTGTAAGAAGTGTCGAATAACATCATAAGAAATGAGACACCCAAGCCAACCTCACCTGCACGTGGTACACCCTGCTGATCAACGAACGAGGCAATGGCGAGAGCGAGGTGGTAGGGTTTTACAGCCCGACTGGGTCGCAACCACCATGCATATGGCGAAAAAGCCCATCATAGTGAATCGCTTCTGCGCGTCGCGTTTCGGGATCCGCCTGTGCATATCTAGTACCGGGCGACTTTCGTCATTATGGCCGGCATGACAGCGGCGACCGGCGATGGATAATCTGTCTCTCCGTGGTTGCCGATGTTTTTGGATTGTACTATGCTTAACATCAGGCTTANCACTCGCCCGAAGCAAGATCGCGTTATCCTTTTTTCGCAAGTGTAACCTAAACTAACCAAAGCGAGACAACAGAGCAAAACGGCGAACATTCACCGAGATATCTTTTTAAAGCAAGCGTTCAAACCGTGTTTAACTTTTTTGTAATAACACCGTATATGTTTTGTTATCCTTGTTTTACCCTAAACCCTGATTTTCTCTATAGAATATATTTATCCAATGGTTGGATAAAATAGATTGCTATTAGCGATAAAACCGCTCTTTATTCTAATAATCTTAATTGTCAAACTGTATGTATAACGGAGTGAATGTAATAAAGATTAAATAAACAATTATCTTTGTATTTCAAAAACAGAAAAAATACTAGCTTAGATGAGAATGCGGTGAAAAGTTACTGTAAAATACAACGAAGAAATAGGAATATTCTTGTTGTTAAATTGTTGACTCGCAACGAACCCTGTTTCTAGCTGCAGTCGAGAGCAGTCAAGAGGCCTCGAAAAGCACAAGTTTCCCGAGCTCGCACAATTCGAGCGCAACCGCGTTGCATCGCTGTGTGGAGAACTGTTTAACTCAGTGGTTCCCAAAGTTAATTGGGCCGTAAATCAGCTAACAAAATTTCCAAATTTGAGACACACCTCTTGAGTCTTATGAAGAAAAAAAATGTTAGGTACATATGAATTTACTTCAATTGTGAACATAGTCTACCTGAATCCTGACCTGTGGTATTGTAGTATGAACTTCGGAACGAGAACCGAAGAGAAATAACAGGATGAGATCTTAATCTTAAAAGGCGGAAGCGTGACTGTACAACTGTGTGAGTTTCGAGTGAGTACAATTATATTTTATACTAGCTTCTGCTCGCAACTTCGTCCATGGAATAGTTTCTTTGGGCTAACGCTAACACGCAACGGACGGTTAAAAAGGAAAAAAAAAATCAGCGACATATTTTTTGATAAATCGAGAAGTTAAGATTTTAGTTGGTATGTGGTAAGCTGGAGCGTTCATATTATGTTATTTTTCAGAGCTCATCCAATATTCTCTCACAACCCATACTTTTAGAAACGCTTGTTTAACTTATAGTCGTTGAAAATTTTTGCAACAGAAATAGAATTGTTTGCAAAGTAATCTTTTATAACCCTTTTTTAAGACAATTACAATACAACAACAAACCTAACAAAACAATAAAACAAATCCTACGTTGCTCTAATTAAAAGATACAAAATATATCTCAAACTAAAAATAATCAGTTCAAACAATTAACAATTCTGTGATTGTGACTGTTTTTCCAGTCGCAATTCAAAAATATGAGTGTGTTTCACTAATATTTATTGTTGAACTTAATGACATAAAAAAAAAGCAATAAAAAGTCGTGGTATTGAATTATGGAATGTCATTCCGATGTTTACAAGTTTGAATCGCGGTATCTTGTTGTTCACAGTTCAGTCACAGTTGTTCTGATCTAAATTGCGTACTAGAAGTCCGTGTATTCTTATGACATTTATTTAAAATAAGTATCAATTTTAGTAATAACTTCTTACGAAAAACAAAATTTTATGTTCATATCAAAAGAAAATGACAGAGATAATTTAATAAGCATTCTATTTTGAATTAATATTTTCCTGCTTTGAAAAGTATATTAACGTCAAATATAACTGTAATTTTATTGAGATTTAGACGTTTTCAATTTGGCGTAGGCTTCTCAACTGGTACAATAGTTCAAAATTAAATTTATTTCAATACTTAAGCTATATAGGTAAGTCAACGTTTGTACAATAGCCTGTTCTAATTATGGAATTGGTTATATGGACCGTAGTGTACTTTAAATCGACGCCAGAAACTTGGTTTTTAATTTGATTGTCTTTTATAAACTAATTTGGAAAAATATTTTGAAGTGAAAATTGTTTTAGGCGAACTGAACACTTTTTGTATGAACACACAACATGGAACTCGCGTTATCATCACCGAACGCTTGCCATGAGCTATATATATTCTGTGTATACCAGGTGCTAGGCGAGTCGCCTACAGTATTCTAAGAGATGATGAAAAGAGATTCATGGTTACATGTAACAATAAATAATAATATCAAAACAAGTACTAATAAACAACAATGAGAACTTAAAGTTTGTTCTAATACTTTCAAAACAACTGTAATAACTGTAATAAACACAATAATGTAATAAACATCCCAATAAACAACTGTAATAAATGTAGGTGCAATGACCGTAGCCGAAAGCGCGACCTGGAGTTAATAAACTTTGATAATAAAATGGACAATAAACCCTTTTGTATTGTTTATGCTGTTCCCACGTTTACTTTCAAGTGAAAGTGAAGTCACCCGAGGGTCATCGACACTGTGCTTTAATATAGACGCGTAGAGGATAACGTATATTTTTTGTATTTTTCTAGAGAATTCTGTCAAATATTAAGCATCCATTATTTTAATTGATTTAGAACGAGAATCGAGTGCAGAATATCCTCCATAAATATTGCCACTGTTTAAGCTTCCAGCCTGTATAAGTGTACTTTTTTATGAACAAAAAGCGTGAAACTCGCGTCATCGTCACTGTACGCTTCCTTTGAGCTATATGTATACTATTTTATGACGAGATTTTATTTACGGGAAAACGTCCGCCGGGCTCGCTAGTTTTGAATAATTCACAGTATAATTTATTTCAAAATTTATAAGAAAACATAGTTATTCCATTGTTTTGGGTTTTCACTTCTATCGGCAGTCCTTATGACTGGTTTTTTTTTTATTGAAATCAGAATATTTTCATGGGAGTCATATTTAGATTATATTAGAATTGGCAATTGATAATACAACAAAGAACTTCTCAAAATTGAATTAGAAAAGTATAGGAGTTGAGATTTTGATAGGTTCAGGAACATCCGAAATTAGAGAAATAACTAGCCACGGTTAAGAATGTTTTGATATTTTTTTTAGAGTAATTTTCTTGAAAGTTGTTTTTATTTCTTACCCAATAAGATAAATATATACTTCTATCATGTAATAACTTTATTTATACCTTCGCTCTAAAGATAGCGAATTGAAAAATACAATTATTTTATTAATATACAAATTAATGTGATTATAAGTTGTATTTATCGTATGTCTGTAAATTTCCTCATAACATATGCGTTTATCAATCGATAATAATTGAATCTTAAAGAAGAATAATATTCAGCAACTAGCTGTTACCTGCGGCTTCGCACGCGTTTTTTTTAATATATTAAAAAAATTTAAAATTGTGATTACACATCTAGTGTAAATTACAATAATACTATTTCAAAAATATTTGTGTCACACGCACATCATCTACTGTAACAGGTAACGTATACATTATGTATGTGAATACTAATAGTGTATCGAATGGGATGGAATTATGATCAGCCACATAACTGGAATTTTAAACTATATATCACCCTCAGTGCTCACACTATATAAGAAAATAATAAAAATATGAAGCAACACATTATCGAACAATATTAAATAAAACAGCTAATTAGTTACTTATTTGCCCGTAAAATTCCCGTTCAAATATTACCTGTAGTCCGGTGAAGCTGTTAAGCGTAGTCATTTCTAAGAAAAAAAAAACATTCAAATAGGTCCAGTCGTTTCGGAGATTACCCGAAACAAATAAAAAAACAGACATATCGACAGAGTTAAAAAAATGTTGATGTTTGTAGCATCACAGATTGTATTCACCAAAAATAATTAATTTTAATATAAATTACACTCACTTTACTTTTATAATACGTAATATATCACAAATAAAAAATTGGCAACAAAACTAATGTAGAATAGAGTTTTTTAAGAGTGTTTGGCGGGATTTCAGTCTGGCATGTAGTTAGATTTTATATTTTTTTCATAATATTGTGTTACATGATTCTATATCGTGTAGAAATTGGTTGCGTATTATATAATATCGTTCGTTTATTTTGCATAAGTGAAATGAATGAAAAATAAAACCACGAAGCATTAATTCTATGGTCTAATAAAATTCTATGGTATAGTTAAGAAGATAAAAAATTACTTTATATTATGTAGAGGATTCGGCGCTTATACCTTTACATTAACTTGGACATAGAAGAAAACTAATTATATTGACAACTTCAGAATTGGCTGTATGGATTAATTCCTTCGACTGTCTTATTGGACGAATATTATTACTACTACTAAGCTTTCTGAATAACAACACAAAATAAACTTAAGAAATGTTTGCGATATAAACGTAACACGTATAATAAAAAATCGAAAACAAAACTAACGTAGAATAAACTTTTTTAATAGGAATACAAAATAAACCATGAAAATATTTTTGATAGAATGTTATCGCGTTACCATGGCAACGCATATAATACTGACATTAACACGCAGCGGAATCTTCCAAAATAGCCCGATTTTGAGACATTCTTCATTAGTGCTCAGCTCCTTTTGGTTTTAACGTGATAATATGTAGCCTATAGCCATCCTCGATAAATGAACTATCTAACACTAAAAGAAACTTTTAAATCGGACCGGTAGTTCTTGAGATTATCGCGTTCAACCAAACAAACAAACAAACAAACTCTTCAGCTTTATATATTAGTATAGATAACTTCTGTACAATATTCCCCAGTATAAAAGAAACGGTCGGACGTAACTAAAGTAATAAAAAAATAGTTAAGGGCGAGTCGAAGTCGTGTATCACGGGTTCCGTACCACCATATTCTAAACTAGTATAAATCGATTAGCGCCCTGCGAATGATGGAGCTTTTTTAAGGAAAACATTGTGATGAAACCATGCGATCGTTGCAGGGCTTTTTTTAAGTCCACGTAACAAGCTACCTTTTGCTTCCTTCTTTTAGCTTCCTAGTTTACAACGTTTATTATTTTAGATCATATTGTAATGTAATGTAATATGTAAAAACCAATAAAGTGTAAAATTATTATTTTGTTGTTATTTTACTTTCGTATTGCAGCGTAACTGTATCAAATTTCACATTGACATACACCGTGTCTAGGACAGAGGAAAAAATTGTGTTGAAAAGACATTACTTTTTTACGAAAACTGTCATCAATAATTTTACATATGTCTTTTTATGATTATTATTCGTTCGGATACCGTAAAAAAAGTGAATATTTATCGTGTAGTCAATATATAAGTAATTACAATGGTAATAAATATTTCTTAAAAACTATAGGGTTCCTATTTTGGCAACGGAATCCTAAAAATAACCAATTAGAAACCGTTTCATTGGTTCTCTATGTGGGGAATACAATATAAATGTTATTTTTGTCTTGAACAACTACTAACCTACGCTACGTAACCCAGAAAATTAAATTCTCAAAGTTTAATGAAAATTCAACATGAATTTTCCATATTTATAAAATAATTTTGTTAATCTATTGTGTAAACCAATTCTTGTTAAAATGATGCCTATATTTTGGTAATTCATATGCTCTATTTTAGGCATTTTAGATATTAAAGATAGATTAAATTATACGAGACTAGCAGTTGTAATTTTTTTTTATTTTAGTATTTTTATGACCTACTTGCGGGCACAGCAGACGTTGTCCCACCCTGACTATAAAAAAAAAATCCTTGATAAATTATATACCAAAACCTTCCTCATAAATCACTTTATCAACTGGTGAAAACTATTATTTTAAGGCTAGCTGACCTGTGCAACTTCGTCTGCACCAAATCGGTTATTACCTGTTTCAATTGTATTTTTAAACGCATAAAATTTCAGTAAACCTTAATCGTGATTGCAGTGACATCTACCGTTTTCAATTGTATATCCGAACTAAACAGGGATACACTTTCTTTTAAAATAAGCTTAAAGTCCGTTCACAACATCACTTACAGGGTCCAATTAGAATAAAAAGTAACCTATATGTATTGCCGATAAATGTCTTCTCAATATTGACGACAAAATTTTTTTGCCGATTTCAGTTATACTCCTTGTGATTAACTATTGAAACTATATATTTACTATAATAAACATTATCTATAACACTGAGGGATAATATACCTCACTTACATTGAAAAAAAATTCAAAATCGGATCCTACGTACCAGGGATTCCCTGAATACAAAACGATACAAATATGAAGTATAGCTTAAATGTTAAGCTATTCTGTCTCTTATATGTATATAGCACAAAGAAAATTTAGCAAAATCCGTCAAGAATTTCATTGAATACAATTTTCCTTCTTTCGTCCGTTTAGAGAACCCCTTGCATTTTATAGGTCAAAATGTATCCTACATGTAACCTTGTAATTTTAGTTATCACTGTGTCAAGTCCTCTGTATGAGATAGGGCGAGGGAGGTGGGTGTCCGGCGCTCTCACTGACCAAACGAAACGCAACAATGCGAGCATTGTTACTTCATGTTGGTTTTTGGTGGATCGGGTGGTACTACTCCGGACGAGCCGACCCATTCATGCTGAAACCAGTAATAGCTTCAGTGTGGCTCTAACACCTACAGAAGTGTGTGCAAAAGATAATAGTACAAACCATTAATTTTTGACGCAAAAGTCATTTAATTTATCCACAGACAAACCAATATGATGAACTATACGGTATAGTTTGATCGAGATATATATCATTTTGGTATCGTAAAAATTCCGCAAACTAATCGCAATAAATTATCCAGTGTCACCCAGGGGCCTAAGTCAAGACAAGAATAACTTTTTCGAGTTACCTTCGAGATAAAAGTTACACCAAATATATTTAATATGTCGGGATAATCATAGAAGTATGAATATCGTAGCCATTGAGACGGTGTTTACGGTAAAGGAAAACTTTAAGAGGAAACCATCGTCTCGCATCTTCTCGCGCCCCCCATGAGGGGTGCGGGGAGTCCGTCTCAGGGTCGCCCCTCTTGCGGAGGTTTCGCTCGCCTCCCGCTTCAACGGGAGTGTATATTTATTTATTTATCGCCCATCAACATCTGATGGGCGATCTGGGCTTCTTCGACGCCTTTTGGCGGAGGGTTGGCGACTATTTAGCTTTCTTTTTATGTGCGGTTTTCGGCTGAGGGGTTTGGCCATCTTGTTGCAGAGTTTGTAGAGCCCTCAGACATTGCTCGATCGTCTTGTTATTCTCTGCGGAGGCTAGGATCTTCATGACTGCATCACGGATAATCTGAGGGGGGCTAGTGAGGCTGGCTGCTGGGTAGCTTCCTTCTCTTGTTTCCCTCTCATTTTCGGACTTCTGGTCTTGGGTTGTCTTGTATACAAGCTATAGCCAGGGTTACTAGCGGGAGCCATCAGACTCCCTGACGCCGGTGCTTCAAGCATTGTAGGCGCTATGCTAGCCTTTTCTTTTCCCTGCCCGGCGTCGCCTGACCGGGCAGCATTTCCTGCTCAGCGAATTCTCGCTTCACGGCGGAAGACGGGGCATGCGCGGGCGTTATTAGAAGGGTGAGGCCCCCCCTAGTTTGCGCAGGAGGCTGGATCTTCTTGTGGGCGATTACAGTTGGATGCAAAGTACGGGCCCCCCGCACCTTACACAGGCTATCGGGCGGTGGCAGTGGTGGGAGGAGTGCCTAAATTGTTGGCACCGATGGCACTGTGCCGCGTCCCTCCTCCCACACCATGCTTCAATGGTTGTCTTGATTCGCAGGAGCTCTTCTACGTTGTAAATGGCCGGTATGAGGCCAGGTGTTCTTCTCAAGGAGCAATGGTAAATACACCCAGGTCTACCATTTCTTCCTTGTATGATTCGAGTGTATTCCAGTTCGAAGCCCTTCTCTCGGAGGGCCTCGGACATTTCCTCTGGATCGGTATTCATAGGTAGGCCGCGTATGGCGACCTTGAGGCTTCTTTCTGTGCGGGGGGATTAGGTGAACCAGCTCACCCCGTCTAATTGTTTCAGGTAGTCGTTGATGATGTGGTTTTCTTCGAAATTTTCGGGGAGGAAGAGAACCTCGCGCCCATACGAGCGCGCGTTCGGAGTGCGTCCCAGCAAGCCCTCTAGCCTCCGGAGATGCTCTGGCCAGATGGATAGGCTCTCGACGACGATCGGGGGGCTGCGTTGTTTGAACGTCGTGCTCGGTGCCGCGGCGTTTCCTCCGGATGTCGATGTTGACGCCGTGGGTTTGGCCACCATAGCGGCATAGGATATCTGGTGCGGTGAGGCTTTAGGCGTCTGTGTCATCTCAGGGCTTCCCGCAGGTATAGCCTTTTGGGGTTCCTCAGGCAGAGACGGCAGGTGCAGTATAGCTTCGTCTCTTTCTTCGATTGGCTGTCTCTGTGTGAGCGAGAGGGACTTATATCTCTTATTCTCGCTCTCAAGTGCGTGGGCGTCTGGTTGAGCCGGAAATTGTTCAGGCTCGATTTCGTCGCGTTTGCGGCGTCTTGTTCTCGATATCTCTTCGAGCTGGTCATCAGGGATTTCTGGGAGCGTAAATCTTGACTTCATAGGAGACATTAGTGCATTTACATCTTCGTCGCAGGGTGAATAGCCGTCATTTTCTTCCTGTCGGATGCAAAGATATAGCGCTATCCAGCGATTCAGCTCCTCAGACAGGGCCCGGGTTCACAACTCGGCGAAGGTGGATAGGTCACTTTCGAACGTCCCCGTCCCGGGTGTGACACTGGATTCAGGTTCTTGTGGGATGTCTATTTCCGTAGGTAGGCTGGGCAGGCTGGTGTTCTTCGTGACGAAGGCGTGGCGTCTGGATCTGAGCTGTCTAGTTGGACTAGGTTTTCTGGAGGGACAAAGAAATCGGAGCACTTCGGGTGGTATTCCTCTTCAGTTGGCTCTGGTGAGCGGAGTTCCGTGTTCAAAGCAGTGGTCATCGTATTACAGGGGATTTCTGGTTCCGTGGGTAAGCTAGTGGTCGTACGTCGCGTAGATGTGGCGGCTGGTTGGCCCTTAGAAAGGCCTATCTTCGATCTCCCCGTTGCCATTGTCGGTCGAGAAGAGGCGGTGGTGGTGCAATGTATCGTCGCGCACAACAGGCGAAGTCGCGGAGCTCGTGAGTGTGTGTTCTCGTGCGCGTAGGACGATGCGGACAATCTGAGGAAACCATAGCGTGGTGAGGTTTATTTAAAGTCCGCCTGCCGAGCTACCATCCTCAAGGAGAAAGGTCTACCTCCTTTCCTTCTCCTCTCACACGTCCCCCCTCACCTTAATATTTTTTTTTTACATGTGGAAATCCATAAGGATAACTACCCTAGCCGGGCAGCTGAGGATGGGTTATTTCCGACTTGCACGGACTAAAACCCCATGGTGCCTTCACTCACATATGCTGGGGATTAGGAGCTGCCGACTGGCAATGCGTCTCCTCCCCTGCAGGTGACGGCCCTTCATTAGAGGCCTCTTCGCAGTCAAGAGGTCAGGATGGAAGACCCCTCAGAGGATGGCGAGAGTTACCCTCTCCGACGATCGTGGGAGGCGCATCGGTCACCTTAATATCCTAGCCGTTGAGACGGTGTTTTCAGTAAAGGAAAACATCATAAGAAAACAATTGCATGGTAGGGTTTATTTTAAGTCCGCCTGGCTAGCCACCACCCTCAAGTTAAAAGGCGTACCTCCCCACTCTCCTCCTCTATCACCTCCTCCCCCCATTTTAAATATGGGCTGGGAACGCACTTACGACACCCCTGGTGTTGTTAGTGGCTATGGACAGTGGTGATCACTAAACATCAGGTAACTCACTTGTTCGTTTGTCTACTATGACAAGAATAGTCTGTCACCAAGATTGACACCCATTTATGTGTTCCAGCAACTGCCGTTCAGAGCCAGCCTCCTTTAGATATAGTGTTGTTACCGTATTAGATTACTTTGTCACACCCGATTAGGCTTCCCACGGCAGCGGCTCAAGCCTAGGTTCGATCCTTCGGTAGGGAGCCCTTGAGTGCGTTGCTTGCGCGATACGGTGACACAAAAATATACATCACCGCTACAACACTACACGATCACTCCCACACACGTGCACGCCTACACGCTTACACATGAAAGTGAAAGGGTTTACTTTTTTCCCTTATCGAACTGAAAAACTCTCAATTTTCCGATAACAAATATATGGAGGAGTTGTTGAGACGTGTATGCTTGGTACACATATACGTTTCAACAACTCATACATATATAAATAGTTAGCTAGGTTACCTAAGATAGGTCGCGATTTTGCATGCAACAGGCAACAGCCAAGTCGAGATGTGCCGTGCACCCTTGAGCTGGTTGCCAAAATAAAATCACCTGAGTGCCTTAAGCGCTCGCCTTAGTAGTCCGGTGAAGCTGTTAAGACCTTGCTGGGACAATAGCGTAGTCAATTCGAAAAAAAAACTACGTCGTCATGTAACGTCAGATGAGATTGCTGTATCTAAATTGTGGTATTTAAATCTATCAAGCATAAAAAAAGTGTGTGTGTATTTATATACACGCGTTAGGAGTTATACTTCTTTGGGGTAACAGGATAAAAATCTTTGAAAAAATTTTATCTTTCGCCTAATTCTACGTTTGTAGAAAAAACGACACTAACAATAGAAAAAAGGTATTTAATACACTGAAAGTTTTAATACAAAGAAATACAAAGAAACAAAATGGTTATTATAGGTAACTTCAGTGTGTCCGTTTTTCGTGACGATGTGCACGCATATCGTAATAACTTCAAGGTGTTGGTTTTTTATGTAGGTGTGCGCGCGCATCGTAAAAATTTACTCTCATCATTTTTCCTTAACGGGCCAAAAGAAGTATAACTTCAAAAAGTTAGAATCACAGAAATGATCTTCCAAATACTTTTGTCAGTAAGATAGGAACGCCATCTACTGTAAGTTACTATGTACTTTACCTATAACCTTCGCGCGATTGTTATACCTTGATAGTTTCACCGCTATGGGGTAAACGGTACGGCACGGCATAAAATACGAAGAAATATGTACTATCCTGTCAAATATGCATATTAAATACACACATATACACACGCACGTACTCACATACACAGCAAAGCGCGCGCCCACCCACGTACACACGATAGCACTCACCTCACTTACATTGTTTTCTCTTTTCTACATATGACACTTCACTTATAGCGATATATAAATACATACATACATATACAAACTAGCTGTTGCCCGCGGCTCCGCACGCGTTTTTTTTTAAAATATATTAAATAAATGTAAAATTTTGATCACATATCTAGTGTAAATTACAATAATACTCTTTCAAAAATATTTGTAAGTATCACACGCACATCATCTACTGTAACAGGTAACATGTACTTGTACATTACATATGTGAATACGAATAGTGAATCGAATGGGAAGAGATTTATCATCAGCCACATAACTGGAGCTTTAAACTGCTATATATGACCCTTAGTGCCCACTTACACTATTTAGGAAAACATTTAATAATTATACACTTACAATAATATATTAGCAATGACAGATTTCTAGCTCATGACAATGCAAAAACAGAAGACCGTCCATTTGACATTTCGTAATATAAATTTTATAATACGAAGTGAGAGAGTCACAGTAAAAAGGTTACTAGCACGTAAACATGCAAATAGAGTTCCTACATCACTCCCCCCCAAGTGCAGGACAAAGATGGTGTGAATCTGCGAATCGAACACGTTTATTACACCGTGTCCGATTTTGAGTTTGATTTTTGTCACCCTGCACTGATGATGTTTTAGTTAATGATGGTGTATAGTTATCTAACTCTGTTTCTTGTGTCAGTATGTAAGCCGGCTTTAACCTGTCAATAGATACTGATACCATTTTATTTTTGATATTAATTTTGTATACCTTCGGTCCTCTCTCTAGCACCCTGTAAGGGCCTGTGTAAGCTGGCTGAAGGGAGCCACGTACTGTATCATCCCGGATAAAAACGTGGTCGCATGTTTTTAAATCTTTGAATATAAATACTTTTTCTTTACTATGACGTGACGCAGGAATGGGTCTCAAATTTTTTGCAAAATGACGCATACGGGCGGAAAAGTCAGCCATATCAGTAGTTCCGCTTGACGAACGTTCAAAAAATTCTCCAGGTAGTCTTAGAGGTTCGCCATATACAATTTCGGCGGGTGATGTTTGTAGGTCAACTTTATAGGCGCTTCTTATGCCTAGCAGTACGAAAGGTAAGCATTCTGTCCAGTGATTCGATGCGTGGCACATAATTGAAGCTTTTAATTGACGGTGAAATCTTTCCACCATACCATTGCACTTTGGGTGATATGCAGTTGTTCGTTTGTGATTAAATGCGCATATTTTTGATAATTGCTGAAACAAGGCAGATTCAAATTGTCGACCTCTGTCCGTGATTATATCAACTGGACTACCAAATCTGGCAATCCAACCTGAAAAAAGCGCTTTTGCCACTGTCTCGGCTGTAACATCCATAATGGGTATGACTTCTGGCCATCGAGAAAAGCGATCGATGGCTGTTAAACAGTATCGATAACCTTGCGATACTGGTAGAGGTCCGATCATATCAATATGAATTTGTTGAAATCTAGCACGAGGCAAATCAAATGTGTCCAATGGTGCCGATACGTGTCGACTTACTTTAGTGCGTTGACATTGAAGACATGTCCTGGCCCATTCCCTACAATCTCTTCGTATACCTGGCCAAACGAACCGTTGTGAAATTAATTTCACTGTTGCGTTGGCACCTGGGTGACTAAGTGAATGTAAAACATAAAATACTTTTTTTCGCCATTCCTTTGTTATAAAGGGTCTGGATGTAGGTGTACTGATATCGCAGTACAAAAATCTATGACATCCTGGTAGCTTGAATTTATGTAAACGAAGTGACGAACCTTCTTTAAGTATATTTTGTAATTCTTGGTCGGAATACTGAGATTCAGCTAAGTCTTCCATTTTAATTGGTACTTCAAGTTCATCTATTCGTGATAAGGTGTCAGCAACTATGTTATTTTTTCCAGATATATGCCTGATATCGGTCGTGAATTGGGAAATAAAATCCAGATGTCTGTATTGCCTGGGTGAACAATTCCGCTTTTTTTCATGAAAAGCGAAGCTAATTGGTTTATGATCTGTGTATATTACAAAGTGTCTGGCCTCAAGCATCACGTCGGGGTCACCAGTTTAGGAAAACATTTAATAATTATACACTTACAATAATATATTAGCAATGACAGATTTCTAGCTCATGACAATGCAAAAACAGAAGACCGTCCATTTGACATTTCGTAATATAAATTTTATAATACGAAGTGAGAGAGTCACAGTAAAAAGGTTACTAGCACGTAAACATGCAAATAGAGTTCCTACAACTATATAAGAAAGTAATGAAAATATTAAGCTATACATTTTCGAACAATATGTATTAAATCTTTTATTATATAGATATAATATGTCCATAGTGTCGATATAATTAAGTTATTATCATACCTTGCTATAATTTAAATCACATATAAACATATGACTTTCAATTACAACAGCGATACCCTTGGTGTTACAGTTGTTCATAGGCGACGTTAACCACTTACCATCAGGTGGGCCGTCAGCCTGTTTGCTGCCTTTTGATATAAAAAAATCTTGGAGTCCAGTACAGCTCGTATATGTTTACAGTGAACAACATATTTTTGATTAATTTCACATGGACGAAGGCACGGATAACAGCTTATCACTACATAGTTAAGAAAAAGTCCTGTTCCACGTCTGTCTATATGTCTGTTCGCGATAAGATCAAAAAATACAGAACGCATCTTCATGCCATTTTCACCAATATATAAAATGATTATTGGGCAAGGTATAGGTATAGTTTGTCTTATTATCAGGGCGGGCAACGTCTGCTGAACCCGATAGCTTAAAATAAAACAGCTAATTAGTTACTTATTTGTCCGTAAAATTCCCGTTCAAATATTACTGGTAGTCCGGTGAAGCTATTAAGACCTTGCTAGATTAATAGCGTAGTCATTTCTAAGAAAAAAAAACCGTTCAAATAGGTGCAGCCGTTTCGGAGATTACCCGTAACAAATAAAAAAAAACAGACATATCCACAGAATTAAAAAAAATGTTGATATTTGTAGCATCACGGATATTTTTAATATAAAATACATTCACTTTACTTTTATTATACGTAATATATCACAAATCAAAAATTGGGTACAAAACTAACGTAGAATAAAGTTTTTGAGGAGTTTTTGGCGGGATTTTAGTCTGTCATGTAGTGGATTTTATATT
>JACEII010001852.1:3802-16831 GCA_014332785.1 Antheraea mylitta | reverse complement strand
CCCGGCAAGAAAGCTACGCTTCCCGTTAGCTATCGCCCCATTAGTGTACTAGATACTTTAGGTAAACTTTACGAGCGGCTCCTTCTGAACCGTTTCCAGGTCACGATTACAGATCTCAATTTAATACCGCCTGAGCAGTTTGGATTTCGCGCCAAACATTCTTGTACAGATCAAGTACTCCGCCTCACGGAGTACATTTTTTTAAATTTTAACGCTGATCGGAATCCGGACCCGAACCCGGGCACGATCAAAACTAAACCGAAACGTACAATAGCTGTCTTTTTCGATATTGCCAAGGCCTTCGATAAGGTCTGGCACGAAGGGCTCGTATACAAGTTACGTTTAGCTTGTGTACCCGATAGGTTAATTCACATCATTCGCGATTATCTTACCGATAGAACCTTCCGTTTTAGAGTGGACGGTGAACTGTCATCACACCATCCGATACGCTCAGGTGTGCCACAGGGCTCCATACTCGCGCCCACGCTCTTTAATCTGCTCATCAGTCACCTACCTCGGTCTCGGGGGGTCGAGGTAGATTGTTACGCTGACGATACCGTTATTTACACTTCCGGCTGGCGGTCGGACTTTCTTAGGAAGTGCATCGAAAAAGCCGTTCGTACTCTTGGTGAATGGTTTCGTCGATGGCGCATAGAAGTTAATCCCGATAAGAGTGCCGCAATACTCTTCGATCCCACGAAACGCGCAAATAACTTTGAGCCCATCATGCTATACGGAATCGATATCCCTTGGGTCGAAGAGGTCAAATATCTCGGTGTTTCATTAGACAGACATTTAAAGTTCAATTCACATATAGACAGAGTGCGAAACAAAGCCGCTATGGTCTTGAATCGCCTCCATCCGTTGCTTTGTTATAAGAGTAAGATGTCCCTCATACACAAGCTTGTATAAGACGTGTATCCGTCCCGTGATAACATATAGCTGCCCCATTTTTGCGCATATGTCCAAAGATAACTTTCATAAGCTGCAGGTTCTCCAAAATCGTGTTTTACGTAAAGTGACCGGTGCCCCGTGGTACATCCGGAGAGTCGATCTCCATAGAGGCCTAGAGATCCCTTCTATCTGGGCGTACGTAAAATCCCTTACGATTAGCTATTTTGAAAAAGCCGAGAATCATACCAGTCCGTTAGTGGTATCCGCCGCAAACTATGAACCCGTACCTAACGCTGCGCGTTATAAAAGACGTCCGCGACACATTTTTACCGACCCTCCTGATTCAATCACGTCAGCGAACGATCAGTACCAGCCTGTCCCTCGAAACAGAGCGTGTTCACGCCCAGGCCCGCGTAACCACAGACCACGCCACCGTGGTCTGGGGGTTAATTTTGCTCCCGCACACCCGATTAGGCCTCCCACGGCAGCGGCTGAAGTCTAGGTTCGATCCCTCGGTAGGGAGCCCTTGAGTGCGTTGCTTGCGCGATACGGTGACACACGAATATACATCACTGCTACAACACTACACGATCACCCCCACATACGTGCACGCCTACACGCTTACACTTGAAAGTGAAAGGGTTTACTTTTTTCCCCTTATCGAACTGAAAAACTCTCAATTTTCCGATAGCAAATATATGGAGGAGTTGTTGAGGCGTGTATGCTTGGTACACATATACGTTTCAACAACTCATACATATATGAATAGTTAGCTAGGTTAGCTAGATAAGTCGCGATTTTGCATGTAACAGGCAACAGCCAAGCCGAGGTGTGCCGTGCACCCTTGAGCTGGTTGCCAAAATAAAATCGGCTGAGTGCCTTAAGCGCTCGCCTTAATAGTTCGGTGAAGCTGTTAAGACCTTGCTGGGTCAATAGCGTAGTGATTTCGAAAAAAAAAGCGAATGAAGTCGCCGACAGAGGCTAGTACAGAATAAAAACAAATGAAGGTTAGCGATGCTGTCTGAATAACAGAGAATGCCATAATATATATAATATAAACTAGGAACACCGGTAGTTGAATTTCTGACTTTATTTTACTTTAATGTATAACTGTACAGCACTCAAATGTTTATTGTCACTGTTATTATATCAATAATAAATACAAAATATTTCAAAGAAAGAAAACGAATGAATGGCTGAACGTTCTATTATATCTTCTCGGTCACACATATACCATACGAACGATATAAAAACTAGCAACGAAACAAATTTCAGATTTTTCAGGAAAAGAGAATTGGAAGTGACTAAAAATACATAATAAAATACATTTAAACTTTAGAAGTGTTTGTCTATCTATTTGTGCGCGCACCACTGATAAAGTACAACGTTTATGATAAAAACTTACTAAGAAAATCATAAGGCATTTCCTGGAGTAACATTTAGTCTTTGTTTCATTATCACCGGTTCACTCTATCAAGAGTTATTGTACTTTGAATGACGGCCCGAGCTAAGTGCGAGAGAATAGTACGATAACAAAGACATTTCAACCTCATGAAAATTCTATTTTGCTCTGACTCTTTGCGCGTTTTTTCCTCTATACAAATATACTATTAAAGTATAAATAAAGAAAGCAGACGAAGTCGTTGGTATCAGCTAGTTAAAAAATAACAGTGCTGCATATTTTTTTCGATCCGACTACGCTATTGACCTAGTAAGGTCTTAACAACTTCACCGGACTACTAAGGCAAGCGCTTAATGTACTCAGCCGATTTTATTTGACAACAGGCTCAAGGATGCACGGCACACCTCGGCTATGCAATGGCCTCTTTCTGCGAGAACGTCATCTCGCAGAAGGAGGCGGCGGAGAGGATGCGCGAAAATGATCCTCTGAGTGGTCCTCTCCGCCAGCAGAGGACCGCCTCCTCCCTTGGGCCGGATGGCCCATCTTTTCATTGCACAGGTTTGGCGGACGAGGGGAGGCAACTGGTGTATGCCTAGTCTGTCTCCCTATTAGGAAGGAGCCCGGCGGTCACCTTCAGTCGGGCGGGCCGTTAGGCGGCTATCCAAGGGGACTAGCGTAGTTCGATCCCTTGACGCCCCAACAAAACGGTCGAATGGTACACCGTGGGGTTTTAGTCTGTCCGAGTCGGACATAACCCATCCTCTCCCCCGAGAGGATGGCGTATCTATAAGGGATTTCCCCACGTTAATAAAAAAAGTGGCTGTTACCTGATACATGCAATTCACGACTTATCTGAGCTAACCTACGCTAAGCTAACTATTAATATACCATATATACATATATACCAAGCATACATACCTCAACAACTCTTATATATATTTCGTATCGGATAATTTTCTAAACTATTTCAGTTTGATAAGGGAAAAAAATAAAACCCTTCCACTTTTATGTGTAAGCGTGTATGCGTGCACGTGTGTGGAGATGATATGTGTAATGTTGTCGCACTGATGTAAGATGGGAGATGCATGAAATATGCATATTCCAGGCCTACACTACATACTCACGTTTCTTTTGCTTTCGACAAATCTTGCCTACTTGCGTTCGTTCGTTAGAATTCTCTCACCTTCGTTCGCTGTTTCGTTGGTCTGTACCCAGCTTTATAGGATTAACAACGTTGCTTTTATAAAGTGCTTTAAGAACATTTTCACAAAGAATGCTTACGTAGTCTAGCTCTCAGCGTCTCTACTAAAATAACTAACGACGTGGACTTAATTTCCGTAATATTTATTAATTACCTATTATATATATTATATATAATTACTTATTATTATAAATTTACCGTTTATTCAAATAGAATAAAAGACCTAGGTAGACTAAAATATATTTCCAAAGTATAAGAATAAAGTTTCGTAATAGTAATCTCTTAGCAATGTAACGAGATTTTTTATCAAAACAAGGGGAAACATTTGTAGGTGGTAGAGCCATGCTGAAGTTCCTACTGGCTTCAGCATGAATGACGTCGGCTCGTCCGGGGTTGGACTGTGAGAGACAGAAAACCGACGTGAAGTAACAGTGCTTGCTTGTTGCGTTTCGTTCGGTCAGTGAGAGCACCGGAGGCCCATATACCCGCTCTCCCTTCATCCTCCTCCCCTCGCTCCCCCTTATCCCTCCCCCTTACTCAAACACAGGCTGGCAACGCACTTGCGACGCCTCTGGTGTCGCTAGTGTCTATGGACGGTGGTGATCACTTAACATCAGGTGGCCCGCCTGTTCGTTTGCCTCCTATGACATAAAAAAAACATTTGGTTTTAAAAAGTTTTCTTCACAATGCAAAATCACTCAAAGTTTTTGAAGATGCGTTGATAAATAAAATAATATATAGGTCTGCTATTATTTGCGCGTTAGCCAAAAACTACTAGATATATTTCTATCAGTTTTTTTTTATATTTTTAGATACATAGTACCCTTATTTAAAAATATAAACATAGCTTCATTTAATATAGTTATAAAAATTACAAAAACCATAATTTTATTAAGCACTGCGAGTCCAGAGATGTGTATTTTCTTGCCGTGAAGAAGTGACGCAAGCGGTGTTAGTTTTATGTTTTTTCGTCTGTATATAAAATGTATTGTTAAGATAAGCTAACGATATAGACGAAGTCACGGATATCAGCTAGTTTTATACTTTTTTTTTTATTGTAGCACGGCAAAATGACTGCACTATGCCTAATGGTAAGCACAGTGCAATCCAAAAATAATAGCGACCACCGATTGACACACTATACATCGCCGGTCGCCACTATCATGCCGGCCTGTAAAAAGCTGGATATGCACAGGCTGATCCCGAAACGCGACCCGCAGAAGCGAATCACTATCACGGGCTTTTTCGCCATATACATGGTGGTTGCGACTAAGTCAGGCTGTAAAACCCTACCACCCCGCTTTCGCCATTGCCTTGTTCGTTATTCAGCTGGGTACACCACGTGCAGGTGAGGTTGGCTTGGGTATCTCAAGTCTTATGATGTTTTATGACACCCCTTACACCCCCAACACCCCTTACACCCCTTTACTTTATTCTAAGAAAATAACTATCTGCCACTTCTTAAAATTTTTACTCTATTTAGACTTAGTAACTCTGCGTCCGAGTGGAACCTAATGTACAGAAATAGTGACTAATAAGATTATCTGAATGTATTATGTCCAATTACTTACCTTTTTAACCGACTTCAAAAAAAGGAGGACATTCTCAATTCATCTGTTTTTTTTAATGTTTGTTACCTCTTAACTTTGGACTGGGTGAACCCATTTTGATGATTTTTATTTGAAAGCTGGTGCTTCCCATGTGGTCCCGTTTGGTCCAGTTCCGACAACGGCATCCAGTGCAAAACGAATAACTCAATATCACGCCAACCGATTTCGATGATTCATTTTTATTGGAAAGGATGTACTTCAAGGGTAGTTTGGTGAGAGTTTGGTTAGGTTCTGATTATTTCTCTCGTACTGTTATACCTGTACAATGTACCCTATATTGCGGATCCCGCTACCTTTCCCGCCTACTCATCATTTCTATTTACTATAATACCTCAGTCACCCCTCCTCTCAGTCAGTCTTATTCTGAACTTCAACCCTGACGGTTATCTATTATAAAATTAAGATATTTTATTTTAAATTCTTTTTTTAAAAAGTGATTTTTAAAGTTCCGTACAACAGTACGTATGTCATGTCGTTATTAAAATTACATTATCTTTTGATAGAGTAAACCAACCTTTAATTTGATTTGATTTAATGAAACCTTGAGTTAATGTTACTCGAACATATGCTTTATGATTTTCTTCGTGTGGTTTTATTATGAACTCAGTACTATAGCAGTAAAGCGTGTTCAAGAAAAAAAGAAAAGAAAAAAAAGAAGAAAACAGACGGCCAGACAAACAGATACACATTTTTCAAAATGATTAAAATGTATTGTATTACTTACTAGCCGCTGCCCGCGACTTCGTCCACGTAGTTACTTTGGAACGCTAACACGCAGCGGAAGCTCTCTAGAGGAAAAAAAACCCGATTTTGAAACATTTCTCAGTGCTGCTCTGCTCTTTTAGGTCTTAACGTGATAATATATTCTATAACCTTTCTCGATAAATGAGCTATATAACATTGAAAGAATTTTTCAAATCGGACCACTAGTTCCTGAGATTACCGCCTACAACGTCACAAACTCGTAACATCACAAACTTTACCTCTTTATAATATTAGTATAGATATAGATTTCTAGCAATGATATTAGAATATATTTCTAATATCCTTGATTTCTAGTCACCTGCAACCATTTTTTTTTACAAAAATCTAATAGTATAGTCACGTTATATTTACATTTTTATTAAATGTATAGATTGTCTACGTTGTAAATTAAATAATGGGTCATGTTTTCTACGATAAAAAAATCATAAAGTTATACTTTTAGTAAAAAAACACTTTCGCATTTCTGCTCCACTATACCTTTTAAATGTATACACAAGAAAAATACTTTGTATTCTATAAGAGCATTTAAGCGAGAGGAAAATAGTTTCCTTTTAAATGATATCCGGCAGTAGCTGTATAATTCCCAACAACACGTTCTTTGCGTCGATAAATTCTTAGAATTTCTTGGTTATTCACGTTTTCATACGGTGTTAAACTTTTGATAATGAAAGCATTATGCTAACACTTAAATATGTAAGATAGGAAATGCTACTCCCCTAATGGTGGTAATTTTAACATGATTCGGTTAACGAATATTGTCTATCAATTAACGATTGTATGGGGTATTTCATTAAGCGCTTCCTACTTTTAAATTGAAATAAAACAAAGTGTGTGCGAGATATTATCGAAATTTTGTATTCGTTTGAAAGACCTTTCGATGCCATTATGTATGGCATATAACATCGTGCAAATGTCACTCGCAGATTTCTTGGGTAACGTGTATCCGAAATTTACACGACTCTGGTGCATAAATAAGATTCGATTTGACCAATGGTATGGGTTACATTGGTTTTGAGGGCTGATGTGGTTAGTGGCTTATTCGTGTAGCCCTGCGACTTAACAAAATCCTAAAAGAAAAAGTGTAACGGAGTCGTATCATACAATATTTAATGCCAAGTTCACATCAACTCCCCGTGAGATGATCATGCTAACTAATCGTTCTTGCAGAATGTCTAATGTGACATAAATTATGTGGTACGTAGCGCCGTCCTGTTGAAAGCACATGTCGTTGGTGCCCTTATTATCTAATTCAAGCCACATGAAGTTGGAAATTATCGATTTATAGCGTTCGCTGTTGGAGACAATTGCCTGGACAACGTTGTTCTCTAGAGATAGAGAATGATGTCGCCACCAGCCCAAAATTGAACGTGTTGTTGATTGCTATATTCATTCATGTTGATTTGGCAATACAGAGTGAATAAATAATACCAACCTTTTCGACAGATGTAGCCTCAACAGTATGGCCGCTGTCAACTACCACAGTTCGGAAGTCCCTATTGGAAGACCCTATATATAAGCGCATTACTTTAGTACGGCTGCATAAATTCGACTAATCTTTTGTCTTGCAAAATCGTACGGCAGAAGGAATTGTTTAAAAAAATATAAATTTAAATGAGTCAAACAAAAGATATAAGTAGAAATATTAGGTCTTTACCTATGAAATTGCTGTTTTGTATGATAAAATTTAAACGATTTTTTTTTGTATTAATCAAAGTAATCACCCATGCTATCAATACATTTTTGCCAACTCAGTGGCAGTTTATTGATGCCCTTCTTAATGAACTCAGCTGGACGGGAGGCAACAAATTCTTTAAAGGCATTTTGTACTGCTTCTCGGGTATTGAATTTTTTTCCCGGTAAATAAAAATTAACATAAAATTAATTTGAAATTAGAGTTCTTAGTCAAACAAAAATAATTTTGATTTGAAATGGCCAGTCCTGCAGAATGGTAATTTCATAGGTAAAGATCTTGAAAAATATTTATAGAATAAACAGATTAACGTTTAGTTATCATTTGAGAAAGATTGAGTCTCATCTTCTTCGTTAGTACGCGTCCACGAAGCCGAAGAAAGCAGCTACTATACCAGGTGAATGTTTAGACAGTAGCAATATTTATGGGGAACATACTGCACACGATTCTCGTCCTAAATCAATAAAAAATATAGCTGTTTAATATTTGATCTAACTATCTAGAAATATATTATTCTTCTTGTAGTTCGGTGAAGCTATTAAGACCTTGCTATGTCAATAGCGTAGTCAGTTCGAGAAAAAAACTATTCTTCTAATCCATTACCATATATTTATTTGTTATAGGTCCACAAAACTGAGTTCAATGAACAAAAATTGTTATGAACCCTGCTAAAAGTGAACAAAACATGTTCATAATAAGATAAATGATAAAATCTAATTATCATTTATTATTATTTATACCTTTAAACGAGCAATTCTTGTATATTTTTATATTGTTATATATTCACGATCTCGGAAACGGCGTCAGCGATTTCCGTGAAACTTAGTATGTAGTTGGTTTTAGGGACGATAAATCTATCCAGTTAGATTTCATTCTTTGAAAACTTTTTATATGAGTTTTCAGGCAATAAAAAATTTTAGCTAGAATGTAAATGTCAAAACAGAAATAGCTCAGGTGGAAATCGGCTGTTTCGAAATTCCGTCTATCCCCATTTCGAAGTGACAGCAAAAGAGATATCTTTTTTTTTAAATAAAGATCGCTAATTTTGTGAGGCATAACTAACAATTTATTTTAATTTAATGCTGTTTTTTTAAAAAAACCGAGCTAGGCTTGGTCATTCATGTACTTCTAATAAAATGAAGAGAAATATCAATAAACTAAGCATTTATTTTTTCTTTTTCTAGGTGAGGTCAAAGAAGCACAAAAGTATATATCAAATTTAAAACGTAAACAATTACAAAAAAAAGCATGTGATACAATACAGACATATTAATTAATTAATAAAAAAATATAAACATTTACTATATTTAATAGTCTTCATCTCTGTATAAGTCCATAACTATCACTCATGTATATTATAAAGTTATTTATAGAACATTGTAATAAAATATTAATACAGCCTTCAACAACTTAGAAGCGGTAATCCGCCTCGAGTTATCAGAAGCCGGAAACAAGCCGACAAAGAGTTACACACGTGTTGCTCACATGCATCTCAGAGTTGCTTTCATTAAAGAGGAATATGTATTTAAACTTTATATTAACCGATTCCCGTGACTTAGTTCAGTTGTTTCCATGTCTACGTGTCATATGTATTTGATATATTTGACTATATTTTATTATCTTGAATTATAATTTACATAGTTCATATTGTAATAGTTCTATGCTAATATGTTGAGTTGTTAATTTCCATTATGTTGTTACCAGGATGTGGTCGTTTTGGCGGACGTGGAGCGTGTTGCTGTGCGCATGCGCTGTGCTGTCGCAGCGCATGGATCAGGAAACAGCTGTAGCGCAGCGGCAAGCGCGAGTTCGCGATCGGGACATCGCCAAGGATGAACCGACTTGCGACCAACTGAAGGCTATGTGGAGGTGTGTACACTTTTAAACATTTTGGTTAAGAAAATCTCTCAACAAACTAGCTTCGTTCTCGTGGAATAGTGACTTTGGAGTAACATGCAGCTGAAGCTCTCAAGAAGAAGAATAAAACCGCGATTTTGAATCATTGAGATTAGCACGTACAACCAACCAAACAAACAAACCAAGCATCCAGCTTTATAATCTAACTAGCCTTTGCCCGCAAATTCGTTCGCGTGGTATAGTTACTTTGAGCTAATGCTAACAAGCAGCGGAAGCTCTCAAGAGATAAAAACCCCGATTTTGAAACATTCTTCATTGGTGTTCCGCTTCTATTCGTCTTAGCGTGATGATATATAGCCTATAACCATCCTCGATAAATAAGCTATATAACACTGAATTTTTCAAATCGGACCAGTAGCTCCTGAGATTACCCTTTACAACATCAGAGATTCACAAATTTTACCTCTTTATAATATTAGTATAGTTAAATAAAAATCTCGTGCCACGATGTTAGTGTTCAAACTCCACCGAAACTGCTGGATTGATTTTTATGAAACTTTATATGTATGTTTGGTAGGTATGACAATAAGTCGTAAAGTATATTTGATACCTCTACATGATTAGGGCGTTCCTATCCAGAATATTTCTTTTTCATTTTTTTTGTCGATTATATTTTTTTGTATTTTCTTTTATTCGCCATCAAAGATACATATCACCCCAAATTCTTACCTTCCTAATCCCATCCTCCCATTTTTTATTCGCGATTTTAATATTTTTATATGAACAGTATCCAAATGATTCAACTATCGTTCGTATTTTAGACGAAATTATTGATGTCGCTAAATTACATATGGCGATATATCTGCCTCATCGAAATTCCTTCAATATATGCGTAAGACATTCACTAAACAAACTAGATATGTGTTTAAGTAACTCCCTGAATTATTTGGTTGACAACTGTTTGGTGGGAGTCGCTGTAACCAGGTTCTAGGTATTTTAAGATTTTTCGAATTTGGAAATACATTGTAAACGATAAATAACTGATTTCACGCAGACGAAGTTGCACGGATTAGCTAATCTTTATATATAATTTTTTTTTGTACGTGTGTATGTCACTGTCACAATTGGACACGGTAGGTGGTGTATCGGTTAAATTTTAGTTTTTTTTTTATATTATTAATGCAGGATAATGTCCTCCTGACCCGCTAGTATTGGTACAGGTATTGTAAGATAAAATCGTTTTTTGCTATCTTCCCTTAGGCCTAAATTACGCAACGAATTTTATAAAGTATTCACTGTTATTTAGTTTTTTTTTCGGAAGGCTTGCACGTATAGTCTAGATACTAATATTATAAAGCAGGAGGATTTGTTTGCATGGTTGAACGCGCTAATCGCAAAAACTACTAGTCTAATTTAAAACAATCTTTCCGTGTTAGATAGCTCATTTATCGAGGGAGGCTATAGGCTATTCATTTTTACGCTAAGGACTATAGGAGCGGTGCACCAATGTTTCAAAGGTTTTTTTTTTTAGAGTTTTTGTTGCGTGTTAGCGTAAGCCCATGATAACTATTCCTTCTTGATAAATTAACTATAAAACACTGAAAGAATTTTTCAAATCAGACCAATAGTTTCTGATATTACCCCCTACACTATCACAAACTCGCATACTTTACCTCTTTAAATATTAGAGTAGACTAGTATAGATAAGGAGTGGAAAATAATAAATAACGAAAATAAATATTAAATGCTAATCTTTCTCTAACATTAAACACAACAGAAAGAGCTGTCGCATTCTTATTGTCCAACTACGTTCGATTCCCACATATTTATAGACAAATTAACCCAAATGTGTTATTTTGTTCCCAGATTCTCCAAGCGTCAAGCGCGTGCTCCGGAGATCATGAATGAAGTGAGCTCATTCCGCGACCCTCTTATGTATAACGAGTGGCCGGTGTATACTGCACTACCCCGCGCTGCTCCCAGGTAAATTATATATTAATGCAATGCTAATATGTTATTTAGAACAATATACGAAATCACAGAGCTAGATTAAGGGAATGTTCTTTTTTTTTATATCAAAGGAGGCTAACGAACTGGTGTGTCACGTTCTCCTAACTTCAGGGGTTTTAACATTCTAGACGAAAATACATGGAGAGTGGAGAGAAAAATATACACTGGGGTTTACAAACAGGAGAAAAATGAGATTGTAGGATTCAGTTGAGATACCAAATCACAGAGCCAGATATGGAAGATTGTCCTTATAATTTCAGGGGTTTTAAGACTCTAGGCACAAATACGGTAAAAAATACACCAAGATTTACTGACGGGAGAAAAATTAGATTGGAGGATTTCGAAGTATCTCTATATATGCATTTACTGCTACTTTTTAGCTGTAAATAACAGAAAAATATATTTTTCTAATATAGGTCGGCTAATATGGGATTCACATTCTTATAATGTTAATTTTGTATAGTTCTAGGTTTTTATAATAAAGATTGCTTATGTCGGAGCAGCGATAAAATGACGCCCACGAAGATGATGACGGTATCTATAGTAACGTCATGGCTATAATTTGATCGATCAATCCACCAAGAACAATAGAATAAAATATTACACGACACTGAATTTAGTTACGACGAATTATCCGTAGATGTGACTAGCCGAACTGTATGAGCGAGGATGCCCAGTATCTAGTCATCGGTCGCCTTTTAAAGCATCATATATAAACAGCCGATACTTTCAATTAATGGCATCTCAGACCGGGATAAATAATGAACAGCCTATAACTCCAACCAATAGCGTTTGGTCATTAGTAACACCTCCGATATAGTCAATAGCGCGGTATCGCAGGTCAATAGCGGCTCTCCCGATATACTTGATGATAAAAATAGTGTAACCCAAAAATAATAGCGGACATTTAGAGTAATATTGAAACATCCTGTATGCAGTTGATAATTTGTTACTAATAACATAATTTGAAATGAGATTTCATTGTTAGCGTTAGATAAGAGTATAAAGACAATACATACCAAAGCAATTGAAGCGATGATGGTTTACTTGATTGCGTGTTCAAACACTGCGTCGGTGGACTTAGGTTCAAATCTTAGTAAATGAGTAGGAACATTCGGTGAATGAAATCGTCATAATGAAATAATACCATTTTTCCAAGTCCGTCTAACTTGCTACCACTCTCTAGTTGAAAATGTGTCGCCATGCACATTATGGTATGTTGTGATAACTACACTTAAGAGCCAGCCGTCCCTAGGTTTAGCTTGCTTACCATCTTAGAGCACATAGACATTCAACTCCAGGTGAATGTCCAATTGTGGTCGAACTAGCAACATTCTTATAACGAATTTCAAGAACATTTTTTTTTTCGTTGTAAAGACTATTCGTTATGATGATGATGATTGGTCCGACCGGTTTCGGCCATGGCGACCACTTTGACCCCTAAACTTATAAGCGGCGCTGGTGTGCTCGAAGATGGCTTATGTAGCCTATCTTCGTGGCGAAACTTCGTGAACATTGAGGACACGTGAGTACGCCGTTCTCAAAATGATATGTTATGGCAGCAGGAGGGCGAGCCTTTAACTGGTCGCGTTTGGTATCA
>JACEII010001842.1:0-11813 GCA_014332785.1 Antheraea mylitta | reverse complement strand
AAAAACTTTTTAACAAAAAATTAAACCGCCGAAAAAACTGAAAAGCAAAAAATAATAAACCTTTTACTTTATTCATCTTAATAACTAAGTTCTTAAACTAATGTAAGTATACCTAAGTAATTTTAAGTCGGCACCAATCAAGCAAATTAATTAATTACGTAAAGCGTGATGCGCGGCGGCGGCGCAGCGTGACACACCCCTTGCATGCCGAACGCTTACGAAGCAACCCGAACGGGCACACACGTTACCGCTGGAGATCTCACATTGTGTTTTTAATTTGATTTGGTTATTTTTGTGAATTTAAGTAATCTAATGATCTTTGTTCATTGGTTGTTTGGCGCCGACTCAAAATTTCTTAGGTATACTTACATTAGTTTAAGAACTTAGTTATTAAGATGAATAAAGTAAAAGGTATATTATTTTTTGCTTTTCAGTTTTTTCGGCGGTTTAATTTTTTGTTAAAAAGTTTTTATTTTATAATTTTTTGTGGCTATGATCTTACTAATTACTACAAGCTTAATTTATTTGTAATACACAACTCAGAAGCTGAATTATAAATCATGCCCGGTTTTCTTTTTGCTTTTTTCATGTTTACATGTATATGGGATCAACTTCTGGGTATACTCTTTCAAATCAAAAGATAATAATTTAATTCGGACTATTCTGTCTAAAGGTATGCGCGGTCATAGACATAATCAGTGCGTGAATAATCAATCATTGTCGATTTTCATACTCTTAGGGTTGAATTTTTTTTCCCAAATTTAAATGGGACCAACTTCGGAGTATACCCTTTCCAATAAAAAAAGAATTATTAAAATCGGACTATACTGTAAAAAGTTATGCGTGATCATACATAAAAAATATATATATATATACGCGACGAATTGAGAACCTCCTCCGTTTTTTTCGTCGGTTAAAAAATATTATAGGGTGGATCAATATGTGAACGATTGTAATGTCTGGAAATGACGCACCTCTCTGTGTATGCACTAATAGTAACTGCTTATGTTTTTTTTAAATATACAATATGAAGAGATAAACATTTCGAGTTTCTTGCCCGTTCTCTTCGATGACTGGCTTGTTTTCCATACCCGTGATAGCTTTGACGTTCATAGCGACTTCTCATGGCCTAAACTGAATAAAGGATATTTTGTTTGATTTAAAAAACAAAAAATTCGCTACTATCCCCCCACTACTAGTATTTACAAATACATAACCGAAATTCACTGTATTGGACAAATAAGGATGTTACTTGTAGTAATCTATTATAATAATATGTTACACTTTTCTTTGATGTTATAATTAAAGTAAAAACAATTTTTTAAGTTTAAATATACTTACTTTACTGTTGGTACCTAGTATGTCATGGTCTTTTTCTATCATCGAGAATAAGATTTCACTGTTCCGCTCATTATTGTTACCTTTTAAATTACTTTGAGATCGAGGTGGCAACGTACTAATTGAGTTCTGAGAATTGACGACATTAACATCAGTAACATTTTTGATATTGGAGTTGTCATTTTTGTCTTTTTTACTTTGAGACTGTTGTATATCGTCTATATCTGCATCAATATTAGCAAACACTTGGTTCATCAATTCATCATAATTAACAGGATCTTCAACGTTATTGTTTGTATTACAGTCTCCTGTAATATCAACTTTTTTAGAGTCAACTTTAGCTTTCTTTTTTTGTATGTGTTCATCAATATCCTCATCACCGCTATTAATTTCTCTTTCTCTTTTCTCGGCGTTGTTTTGTGTTTTAGATTTTGTTTGTATTGTAGGCATTAAAATTTCGGAAGATGCATATTCCGAATCTTTTAGTGACTCTATATTTTTCTCTCTCATCGTTCCACTACCGAAAATATCAAAATCATTATTATGTATCATTTCCGCATCAACATCATGAACTGTAGATATTGGAGCTACTTTAGTATGAAGGGTTTTAGTAGTATTTTCATCATTTTTCAATGAACATCTATTATTTTCACATTCCATAATTGTCGATAACTCTTTTTCCACACTTTCAGTTATTTCCAAGTGTGCAGTTGCAGTATCAGTTGAGGCAGTATTCTTCTTAATAGAAATAGATTTATTTGAATGATCATGCATATCTTTATCAAATTTATTATTATCACTATTGAAGACTTCGGGCTTTGCATTATTGTTATCTTTATCATTCATTTGCATGGTATTTATATTATTTGAGTAGAGAGTGCTATTTGTTTGAACCATATGGTGTGGCCCCAAAGAAGTTTGTATCGCGCGATCCATATTCATTTTTATTTGAACATCGGTTTTCTTTTGTTTAAGAAATATATTTGTAAGTGTATTACCTATTTTAATAGAGATATCAATGTCACCATTGTTTTCTACAGAATCGGCATCAATGTAAAGATTACGTGTATCCAAATTTTGTGCATATTTCTCATGGTTTGAATATAAAATACCTTTCTTAAAAAATTTAATCTTATTATGTTTTAATCTAGAATCTTGGTCATTTGAAATGCTTCTTGATAAGGAAATTTGTTCTTTTTTAGAAGAATTCACATTAACCTTTTTTCTTATACTATGGTCATCAATTGCTTCACTTGTAGTTTTATTTGTGTATGTATTTGATAAGGTCAAAGGTTTGTTTCTATCAGATATATTGCCTTCTATTACATCTAGATTCACTTTATGTTCTGGCTTGTTTACTTCATTATCTTGCAAGATATTAAAATTAGCATGATTGTGAGTATTATCATCTATTTCACAGATCATTTCATTAGCCTTAATTGGTGGGTCAACATTAAGTTTATTACGAATGGTATGAGTCTTTTTACACATTTCAATAGAAACATTCAGTTTGCTTTTATTTTTTTTATTAAGTTTACTAAATTCTTTTCGCATCTTTTTAACATTATCCCAATTTTGTTTAGAATTGCAAGAAATTTTATCTGTAATAGAACTTGAAACTTTTGCAATATGCATGTCTACTGAACTTTCTTCTGATATAGGATATGTAGAATTATTTTTTAACTCTTTATTTCGAGAACTTCTTCGAGGATTGATAATAGAGTATTCTTTATCATTTATATTAAAAGGTTCTATATCCATTGGACCAACAATATTTTCTTTATTAGTAGTAATCTCATATGTTTCTGGTATGTGTTCAATTTTATCCCAATCATTCTGGGGTATAGATGTGTGAATAATATTTGTTGGACACCTTTTCTTTTCTGTAGGTATATGAATTTGAACTTCACTTGTCAAAAGTTCTTTTTTAGCAATATGTTCTTCTACTTGAGACGAGCACTCAGAATTAAAAACTGGCACTGAAAAGTGATTTTGTGATCTCCCTAGCCATTCATCAACATTTTTATTTGGACAGTTTTTTGATTGAACTTCTTCTGTATTTAGAAGCATGAAGTCGTCTACTGTAACATAATTAGAAGTACTGGAAATTTATTTTTATAATTTTTCTACCATATTTCATAATATATAATTCATGATCTTGATTTTAAGTATTTTTTGGTAATCTATTTTTTATCTGTACACATATAATAAGAATGTAAATGTAACATAACTGTACTTATTAGATTATTGTCAAAAAAATTAGAGATGGTCTAAAATAAGTAATAAAATACATTTCAGTCATGTAATATTCATGTTTTTTTTTACAGATATATAGAAAGAAATATAGAAATATGTATAGAAGATATATTTTTGTATTATTTGTCTACTACTACTATATTACAAACATTATAATTACATAGTTAAAAGCAGATAGCCAAAAGGATTAGAACAATATTTTATCAAATAGTCCCTTAAAATTCATATGTTAAGATACAATGCTCCAATTGAATTTATGAAATATTTATAAAATTTACAAAAAACAAAGATTCCTACATTATATGAAAGGTATTATAAATCTAACCATCCTACAAAACTATTCTATTAGGGTTAGTGGTAATCAAATAAAATCACTTTTTTTTACGTTTCTTTGAAATAAGTTCCTAATTGTTATGCATTATTGGAAAGCTAAGAAATCGGTTATGTTTTTAAAATAAAAAGCCAAATTTCATAATGATATTTTTTTGTTTTTAGAGGCATTTTAGTGGAATAAATCTCAAAAAATATGTAAATAACATTGTTTTTCATCTCACATTTTTAAATTAGGACAGATAATTGTTGTTATAATATTGACAAATAACCATGTGTTTTTAATCGTTTTAATAAACCGGAAAATTTTAATAAACCGGAAGAAAAAATGAGATATAAATTGATACTTATTTTAAATACATTTTTTATGTAGCATTTTTTACTTATTTTGAAAAAAGCTAAAAAATATGTTAACTCAAAAATAGTTAATCTTTGCATAATGCATGTGGAGAACAAAAGTACACAGAGATAGTCACCCCTATCACCTAACGGGGTATGTTGAATTACCAATAACCCTACATATTCTCATATCCTGGAACAAAGTATAAATATATATTAAGTGTCTATATACAATCTTAAATACTCACTTTTGATATCTAATAAAGCTTCAGCAGTATCACATAAAACATGGCAATTTTCAGTCAACTTCTGTAATGGTAAGTTTAATTTTGTAGCCTGACGATTTACCGGAGATGTACAAAAAGGACATGTTTGTCTTTTTTTCCAGCATAAATGACATAATGTGTGTCCACATGGAGCTGTATGTGGGGCCTTGTAATACTCACAGCTGAAAAAAATTAAAAACCTAAATTTAATATTCTAATATAACTTTTGTAGTACAATTGACTGTATAGTTGTATTAAATAATTAGAGCTATAGCGTCTAAATTCCATAGAAAGACTAGACAGTAAGGATAACTAAGCTTATAAAATAAACATTAGGAATGTCTAATGCTTTATTGATCTATGGAAATGTTGTAAATAAGATTTGTGTGGTAACTATGGTGTGGGCGCTGCACCTGGTATCAGCAAGAAATTTAATATCAATAGAATATTTATTAATACACTTGGAACATTACAGTATTTCTAGATTCTAGCGACTCCTAGATGATACGTCAATAGTTAGAAAACACTCCTCAATAACTTTTGATACCCATTCACATTAAATCTAATTAAGCAACTGACCTCAAATTAAAATCAATAATATATTTGTTTTGATTAAATTGTATTACATTTTTAATTTGTTGTTGCGGCATAATTTTTGTAAGTAAAAGGAGATCATATGCACTGATGGAGAAACTAAATTAACTAAGAAATAGATATAATAGAGAAAGAAATTAAAATGTCACTTTAATGATATTTATATAAATTAAATCTTCATAATACAATATATTATATTTTAAATTACTTACTTTTAATTAATATTCACTCCCTTATTATTTTTATACTACATTACAAATATGCCATCAGTGAGACAATATATCATTAGGTATATATTTTAACAAAGTAAAATGTCTTGTCTGTTTTCATTATTCTTTATTTTGTTGACAAATGTTCTTCAATTTGCCCATCTCTAAGCAATATATAACTATTTCTTTTTCACTACCAATATTGAGAATGTGCTGTCTTACTTCCACATTTTATCTAAGTGTATCGTTAAAATATTACTATATGTGTGCATTATTGTGCTATTTGTTTTGTCAAAATATCATGTTCTATAGTTATAATATCATTGCATACGAAACGATTCTATTTATAAAGGATTTTTTTATAAAGGAATTTATGCGGTAAACACGTTTGTAATAAAAATAAATAAATACTGTGTACATACCATTCTATACAAGAGCCATTTTCAACCAGTAAATATACAATTTCCTTCACTCGTTTTATATCTTCATTGCTCAAAGCTATTTGCATTGCTTCAATTATAACACAAAACAGATAATTATTAATTTATAGTAGAAATGTTCATAAATTTTATAATCTTTCTAGTATAACAAACAATCCATCACTTCCTTTGACCAAAGAGTATAATAAGTATTTCTCCAGTATACTATTCTTATTTATGATAAGTATTATAGGAAAATTTGACTCACTAATCACCACAGACACAAACTAAGACCTAGGGATGTTAAAAAAATAATCGATTTTTATTTAAATCGATTTTTTATTATCGATATTTATATTAATATTAATCGATTTTTTTTAATTGATTATGTAAATTACGCATTTAAATCGATTTTCATAAAAGCTATGCGACGGATGAAAAAAAACTCAAAATAAATTCATTATTATTTACAATTGAAGAGTGAGCATAGTGAGATAATATATACTTCGGTGCAATGAAATCGCAAACATAAATATTTTTTTGAAACTTATCTCTCAAGTGCTCGAGTGGATCGAGGCCCGGGCTCCGAGCTGTCTACTCCGTCACGGGAATAATCACCTCTTGCATGTATTGTCGTAATATAGCAGCAGTATAGGATTTTGCATTATCATGAACAAAGAGAAAGTTATCTCGAATAAATAGGACTAAAGGGTACGACATGTTCCTAGAGAACTTCCTCTTTACTACTGAGATGTCAATGCTCTAATTTTTCGCCTAATAGTAGCCCCAGCGATGAAGAGAAACTCAGTTTTTGTTTTGTGTGAAATGCCTTCCCAGAATATACACGAAACACCGCCATATGCCACACGTTCTGTGATACAACAGCGGGAAAATCTCTCTGTGGGCCTTTTGTAGACACATCCTCGACCATCATTGCTACGAACATACATCCTAGACTCATCTGCGAACAGGACTGCTCTCCATTGGTCTAGTGTCCAGTGCACATGTTCTTGTACAAATCTAAGACGGTTCCGACGGTGAGCTGGCGTTAGTTTAGGCCATTTACTGGCCTATGCGCAGTCAGGTCACCTTCAGCAAGTCTTCTTCTAACTGTGCACCGACTGCCGTTCACTTCTCGCATCTGTTGAAGGTGATGAGTCAGTTCAACGGCATTCAGAGTACGATTTCGCAATGCCGTAGTTACGAGATATCGGTTGTAGCGATGTGTTGTCGCTCTGGCTCGACCAGATCCTTATTGCTGTTCATAGCCAACAGTCTTTCGATAGCGCTGGTACACACGACGAACTGAATATCGGTTAATATTCAGCTCCCTAGCTATTGCACTCTGGTTCTGACCCGCTTCAATTACAGCAACGACTTAAACGGCTTTTTCGGGAGTAGAACCCATTTTTTTTGGTGAATGCAATTGTAATCACTAGAGGTGTCTTCAGGATGAGCGTTAAAATAAAAATGATGACGTTTTACTCAAAATTTGCTGTTTTATACTGTAATTGGTCTTGCAAACTGCAGTGAACTAAGTAATAGCAATTTTTAGATTGGTTCTTCTTTTTTTTTTGGCAATAAGATACACTTCTCACCGCATATATGGTATCATAGAAAAGGTATTGAAATAACCTTTCACTACATAAAAAAAAACTATAATTTTTTAAATAAAAATAATTAGACAATATTTTTCAAAAAATGTTTACATGTACGATTTCATTGCACTAAAGTGTAGTTGTAAAAATTTTAAATGTTTTCTAGCCACAAAACAACTAAAAGCGGCTTGCGAAAGTATTATAACGAAAAAGAATAATACCACAGTAATATGCATGTCCTGTTCGATAGAATGAAAAATTTTATAGTGAAACAACAAATTTAAATTTTTCTATTTTAATTTTGCAATCACACTATAATTAATATGAAAATTTAAAAGAGAACTTCATTGCTTTGAAATTTAAAGTTAGAATTAATAATGTTGTCATTTTGTTAGGACGTTTATCATTTCATTTTTATTACAATATAATGTTTAATAGTACTGAAAATTTCTATGGTATTCAGTTTCTATATTCTTTACCTTGAAAGTTTAAAGGAACATTCACTTTTATTTTGTTTTGAACTGGTTATTTTTGATACGTATCATTTTATTTGACTCTTAATCTGATAAATTGTTATTTTGAATCTTTAGGTTTACTATAAGAATATGGAAAGCATGTCTATTTTTAAATACTATAAAAATCGATTATTCATAAAAATCGATTATTTATTTTCGAAAATCGATTATTATTGAAAAAAGAAAAATCGATTCCTAATTAATCGATTTTTTCCATTAATCTCACATCCCTACTAAGACCAACTACCATAGATAAGATACTATATACTAAACCAACTACCACACGTGTGGTGTGACATTGAAATAAGCGAGGATATTTGAACAATTGTATTCTCCTACTACCTCCGTGTCTAGTACGGAATCAAAAAACTATCAGCTTATGAATTTGAATTATAATTCAAATTATAATTAAAATATTATAGTTTAGTTATAATTTATATTAATAATTATTTATTTTTCAAAATGTAAAGTAATATTGATCAATATTTACATTGTATCCTTTTTAAATCGCATATATTTTCCCTGTACAAAATTTCATCAAAATGGCTTGAAAATATTTCCATATCAATTTAAAAACCATAGAACATTGCCATTTTTTTTTTTTTTCGAAATGTCTACGCTATTGACCCAGCAAGGTCTTAACAGCTTCACCGGACTAATAAGGCGAGCGCTTAAGGCACTCAGCCGATTTTATTTGGCAACCAGCTCAAGGGTGCACGGCACACCTCGGCTTGGCTGTTGCCTGTTGCATGCAAAATCGCGACCTATCTTAGCTAACCTAGCCAACCATTCACATATGTATGAGTTGTTGAAACGTATATGTGTACCAAGCATACACGCCTTAAAAAACCCTTCCATATATTTATTATCGGATAGAACATTGCCATGTAAAATGTTATAGACGTCAGTTAAGATGTCTGTATATTAAATGCCAACAAAAACAAAACTTGTAAAAATATCAATTACCAGCATTTCAACTGTAATATACGCATATAAAAGTGTGTGTGTGTGCTTATATACACGCGTTAGACGTTATACTTCTTTGGCATAACAAGATAAAATACTATACAATAACGCAGGATAGTCTGTATCTTCCCAAGAAGTATAAACGATTTTTATACATTAATATCTTATAATATTAATATGTTAAGTGACTCAGCGGTATCATCTAGTTCATCTAATGATACTGTAATTTTTTTTTTTTCTCGAAATGACTACGCTATTGACCCATCAAGGTCTTAACAGCTTCACCGGACTACTAAGGCGAGCGCTTAAGGCACTCAACCGATTTTATTATGGCAACCAGCTCAAGGGTGCACGGCACACCTCGGCTTGGCTGTTGCCTGTTGCATGCAAAATCGCGACCTATCTTAGCTAGCCTAGCTAACTATTCATATATGTATGAGTTGTTGAACCGCATATGTGTACCAAGCATACACGCCTCAACAACTCTTCCATATATTTATTATCGGAAAATTGAGAGTTTTTCAGTTCGATAAGAGAAGAAAAGTAAACCCTTCCACTTTCATGTGTAAGCGTGTAGGCGTGCACGTGTGTGGGGGTGATCGTGTCGTGTTGTAGCGGTGATGTATATTTGTGTGTCACCGTATCGCGCAAGCAACGCACTTAAGGGGTCCCTACCGAGGGATCGAACCTAGCCTTGAGTCGCTGCCGTGGGAGGCCTAATCGGGTGTGCGGGAGCGAAATTAACCCCCAGACCACGGCGGCGTGATCTGTGGTTACGCGGGCGTGGGCGTGAACACGCTCTGTTTCGAGGGACAGGCTGGTACTGATCGTTCGCTGACGTGATTAAATCAGGAGGGTCGGTAAAAATGTGTCGCGGACGTCTTTTATAACGCGCAGCGTTAGGTACGGGTTCATAGTTTGCGGCGAATACCACTAACGGACTGGGATGATTCGTGGCTTTTTCAAAATAGCTAATCGTAAGTGATTTTACGTACGCCCAGATAGAAGGGATCTCTAGGTCTCTATGGAGATCGACTCTCCGGATGTACCACGGAGCACCGGTCACTTTACGTAAAACACGGTTTTGGAGAACCTGCAGCTTATTAAAGTTATCTTTGGACATATGCACAAAAACGGGGCGGCTATATGTCATCACGGGACGGATACACGTCTTATACAAAATGAGCTTGTGTCTGAGGGACGTCTTACTCTTACGACAAAGCAACGGATGGGGGCGACCCAAGACCATAGCGGCTTTGTTTCGCACTCTGTCTATATGTGAATTGAACTTTAAATGTTTATCTAATGTAACACCGAGATATTTGACCTCTTCGACCCAAGGGATATCGATTCCGTATAGCCTGATGGGCTCAAATTTATTAGCTCGTTTCGTGGGATCGAAGAGTATGGCGGCACTCTTATCGGGATTAACTTCTATGCGCCATCGACGAAACCATTCACCGAGAGTATGAACGGCTTTTTCGATGCGCTTCCTAAGAAAGTCCGACCGCCAGTCGGATGTGTAAATAACGGTATCGTCAGCGTAACAACCTACCTCGACCCCCCGAGATCGAGGTAGGTCACTGATGAACAGATTAAAGAGCGTGGGCGCGAGTATGGAGCCCTGTGGCACACCTGAGCCTATCGGGTGGGGCAGCGATAGTTCACCATCCACTCTGAAGCGGAATGTCTTATCAGTGAGATAATCGCGGATAATATGAATTAATCTATCGGGTACGCGAGATTTACATAATTTATGGATAATCCCTCCGTGCCAGACCTTATCGAAGGCCTTGGCGACATCGAAGAAGACTGCAATTGTGCGTTTCGGTTTACGTTTCGGATCGGCGTTAAATTTAGAGAAAATGTACTCCGTGAGGCGGTGTACCTGATTCGTGCAAGAGTGTTCGGCGCGAAATCCGAACTGCTCAGGTGGTATTAATTTTAAATTTGTAATCGTGAACTGGAGACGGTTCAGAAGGAGCCGCTCATAAAGTTTTCCTAAGGTATCTAACAGACTAATGGGGCGATAGCTAACGGAAAGCGTAGCTTTCTTGCCGGGCTTGTGAATACCTATCACTATGGCCTTTTTCCAGACGGCCGGAAAGTGACCCTGGGACATGGCCGCATTGAAGACGCAGACCAATAGAGCTATGATGCGATCAGGAAGGAGTTTCAGCACCTCGTTCCTGATCCCATCGGGACCTGGGGACTTTCTAGGCTTGAGACGCTTAATTACGCCTGCAACTTCATCGAAAGTGATCGTGGTTAGGGTATCCGCCGGAGGAGACGCGAGTACAAGCTCCGCAGCTGATTCGATTAATCCGTTATGGAAAGGGTCAGTGTTATCAGTGTTTGGCGAGCACTGTTTCTCTAAGCTTGCGGCAAGGCATTCTGCTTTATCTATGCTATCGAACGCGGGAGGCAACCCGGGGCCTCTGTCGAGAGGAGGCATTGGAGTGACCATATCTGATTTGAGAGTTCGCGCTAGAGTCCAGTACGACAGGTGAGACGGCTGGAGACCCTCCAGGAGTCTGTCCCACCTGTCGCCCCGGATCTCAGAAATACGAGACTTGACTGTTTTTCGTAACAAACGTAAACGATTGCGATTCTCTACAGACGGGTAAGCGTCGTAAGCTCGAGTCGCGGCGTTCTTTTCCGTGATCAATGCTCTCACGTCGTCAGGAAGTATAAAACGGCGATCGTTCGCCGCTTGCACCTCTTTCGAGGTCACCCTGACGGCGGTCTGGAGATAATCAACCAGGGAATCGATGGCCGAATCCGCGTCGGCTTTAGACACCAACACGTCCGGAATCCTGTCTAAACTACTAGACGACGGATTTTCTTTAAAATATTGAACGAGTTTCGCGTAATCAGCCACCCTAACCGACGGCGGGGTGAAGTCTGAATTGTGACCTAACTGTAATACAACCGGGCGATGATCTGAATCAAGTTCGTGTACGACTCATACAAGTCGTACACG